>JAUMHI010000012.1:4495106-4547608 GCA_032359435.1 Enteromius unitaeniatus
GCTTTACAACAACTCTGTGACTGTTCTTGAATGGCCCAGCCAGAGCCCTGACTTAAACCCAATTGAGCATCTCTGGACAGACCTAAAAATGGCTGTCCACCAATGTTTACCATCCAACCTGACAAAACTCCTGACAGGAGGGTGTGAAAAACTTGCATCTTTTACAAAAAGACTCATGGTTGTATTAGATCAAAAGGGTGCTTCTTCTTTTCTTCTCTTAATAAAACTGCAAAGATTTCAATAATTCTTTGTTTTTCTGTCAATATGCTTTGTGTATATTAATGAGACAAAAAATTACAAATGATTTAATGTAGTTGACTGTTTTTATTATTCATCTGTAGTAACTATGTTTATATGCAAAGCTGCTATGTAATTTAAATTTAAACCAGTTTAAATTGTGAGCAGCTTCCATTTCAGTCAGGATGCCGCCTAGGAGGAGCCTCCCTATGTAGACAGTTGACAGCAAGGCAGCTTTCTTGGTTGTGAAACAGAGCTACTGCAAGCAGCTTTTAAACTAAATTTCAGTCTCAATGCCTCCAGCCTACTCACTGCCCGTGTGGACACCAAACAAGCGTATGAGCTCAGATTTACACCAGCTTCTGCTGAAGAGACTTCAGTGCATGTACAATATTATCATCTGGGCATTTTTAAATCACAGAGATAGATCACAGAGTGCAGTACAATATTTTTTAATCACATGTTTAATGTGTGCAAGAGTGTGTTAGTTCAGGCACCCAGGTGCGGCTCTTTGAGATGGATGTGATATGTTGGATATGGGCCTTCTTTAGGGAAATTGTTCTCATTAACCATGTAAAGCAGAGAAATGAGAACACTTTACACTGGGAGGAAGGAGTCTCCTGGGTCCCCCACACATATACCACCCATCTCACCTGCCCCTACGCATCATTACAAGGCCCCCACCTCCATCTATCTATTTTCTTACTCTCTCTCTTTTTCTATTCCTCTTTTTCTTTGTCTTTTTCTGCTGTCCTCCCACAGCCAGGCAGCCAAATGAAAACAAAGGGATCAATGCAGCTAGAAAACAATTACATTTAACTTCCATTTCAATCCCAAGGCATGCTGCAGCACAGATGAATCTCTGCCTTAAATGCCTCTGTCTCGCCGCCTCCCACTGCTCACTGACTCCATCTATTCTCTGCAGCCACATCCGGCCCGGCCCTGGCTCTGTATCTCACACTGCATTACTGCAGCACACTTAAAGACTTGATTCATTTCAGAAAGGAAGTTATCAAATGATGCAAGAAGCAAACATATCGAATGATGTAGATGATGTTTCATTGATGCCTTTCCGATTGTTTTGCTTATGTGGCCAGGCGTGTAGATTTTCAGTGGAGATTATTATACAGTAAGAACTGGCAGCTGACTAAACCAGAGCATATTTTATTTGGAGAACAACAAATAAATTGATTATTTTCTTTTTTATGCACATGTTTAGTCTTATTAAAAACACTTTCATTGTCTTATAATATGCATTTATTTTTATCTGACTCACTTGACTCCCAAATGATTCACTAAGCGATTAATTTTTCCAAACCCCTGCTTTGCATGATGCTAATCTGTGGTGATTGGTCCAACTGGTCTCTTTTACATTTTATCATGCCTGTAATGCCTGATAAGCAGTGCTGTTTTATGTACAGCATTACCGGGAAAACCTCTATTTTTAAAGCCTCAAAAGTGGCACCTAGTGACAAAGATTGAATTAGCATTTTCATTCAGACCAACATGAAAAGACTAAGAAGTGGGCAGGCAATCTGCTAATGTTTCATGCTTGGGATTCATTTTAAAATATAAAAAAAAAAAATTTATTCAGAGACGACTCTTTCTTTCGACTATATAACTTCATACACAGTGCACTTTCAAATTTAAAACTTTACAAGATGTTCATTCTCTTAGAGCTGTGTTACACACTCAATGAAAGGTAATTTTCAAAAATCCATAATAGAGGCACTTTAATCAAACTTTTTATGATTTAGCCCATGATTCATGATTCAATTATAAGATGGCAGCTGAATTCACTGGCTATACAAAAAAATAGTTGACCAAATCATGAAAGTTCTGTCATCAGTTAGTCACCCAAATCGTAACATTCACTATGTTCTTTGTTGTCATTTTCCCCATGTGCTCTTTGTTTTCTCTCCACGACCTAGTTCTGTTAATTAGTGATTCTGTTCAGGTGTGTCTAGTTCATTTACGTTGATTGTTCACTACTTAAGTTGCTCCCTGTGTCTCAGTGTTTGTCTGTCATTATCATTGCATATGTTGATGTTACGAGTTGTACGTTTGAAACCTCTCTACGGTTGCCTTTATCATTTAAAGGACTTTATGTTATTTTGTAATATCACGTCTCCTGCGCTTTCCTTCATCTGCCAGCACCAGACGTGACACAAATGTCATTCCAAACCTGTATGAAACCTCTTTAATCTTAGAACACAAATTTTATGTACTGGTTTATCTTTTTCAGTGGAATTACCGTACAATGAATAAAAATTGAAGAACCTTCAAGAATAAAAAATCACTATACCAGTTGTCTTAAAGCTCTAAAACAAATAATTCAGAAAGTTTTTGTGCCCTGGATCAACAGATATATTAAACAGATGACAAATAATTTATGACTTGCAGGACAGGTGTGAAGAGTTTCAGTGAATATATTTTTATTTTGATCTGTTCCTCCTCACACAAAGCTATCATTAACCTTTATTTAACCAGGCAAGTCACTTCAGTTCTTATTTGCAGCAACATGTGGTTTTAGAAGATCTGAAATACAGCACACAAATCATTTTGACCACTTTTAATTTTTTTGTTGTCATTTTGGAAACCTTTCATTGTATTGAAATGATTTGCCTTAAAATATTCGCCTTTTGTTTTGTACATTAGACGCTGTACTGTACATGTTTGGAATTACATGATGGTAAGGTAAAGACAAGGTTTTTGTTTTTGGGTGAACTACTTCTTTAAAGAAACTTTAAACGCATCTGGTACAGTACCTGAAAACAGTCCGAAATAGAGTGCTTACCGGCATTTCACTTTCAAAAGTCTAACTCAAAAGAACGACATCCCACACTATCCGCAGCAGACAGGTCTGTGTGAAGGTAGATGTTTGTTCTTGTTAGGTAACTCCTCTGCGCTGAACTCTGTACAGAGCTGAGTTTGATCCTCCCTTGCTGTGACCTGGTCATGCACGAATCAATGCAGTGTGCTCCATGTACAGCCCTCTTCTTCACACCAGAATGCTGCTTTTGAGTTTATGTAAGCTAGGACAGGCATCCATCTGCCCACACATGTCCTCTCTCACTCTGGGGACTCAGGCCTTTACAGTGAACGCAGTGGGAGTGAAGTGCCGACCATTTTCTTTGGTCTCTGGTTGTTAAATTGTATTCTACATTCTAATATTCAGCTCCAGTAATAAAGCTTGTGAATAAAAGGTCTGAGAGGCTAGACATGCTAATTTTAGCTGTGCAGTTCTGTGACAGCTCACCTTTTTCTAGAACATTGGATGGTGGTATGCAAAGTCAAATCTGTGAGATTACATACATTTATGACATTTGGGTCATTGATTCTGAACACCAGTGATTCTTAACCAGTATGCAGCAACCATGGGGATAAGTATTGCTTCATAGTATTACATATAAAACAATGACTACGAATTAGATAAATGTGTTATAGAATTATATACAATTTATTAATGCAACGTTAAAAGTTATTATGGGTCAGTAGTTTCTTTTTAATGCGTTCAGTTGACCAAAAGTGAGAGTTAGGAAATGTATGTTGTTAAATTAATTTATATTTAAGTAAAATGCTGAAGAGGAATAAGTTGCATTTTATATTAAAGTAGAAAACAATAATTTTTAATTGTTAATATATATATATATATATATATATATATATATATATATACAATGTATTTTCTTTTGTTTAGTTAGACATACATCTAAAATATAAGGCAAGAAAGTACAACCTTATTTAAAAAAAAAAATGAAAATGCATTTAGACTATATAATGTCAGTAAACAGAAGTTCTCACTTGATACTTAGTGCTAATTTATACACATTGCAATTTAAACATTTAAATGAAAAAAACACTGTTAAAGAATATGAATAATGTATGTGAACGTAAAAGATGTTCACCTCAAAATTCTGTTCAAATTCACTTTATTCAGTGGGAAACCTGTTCTCTGCAGCATTAGGGTTAACGCTAAATTATTAAAGCCATTTAAATAGTCAGGAGACAAGAGAAAATAAGAAAAGCATGTACATTCTTTTAAAATCCACTGTTTGAGATGTTCTGGGCAGTCAGAGTCTCGGTTGAAAAGTGCCTGGATTGTAATTCCTGGAATTGTGCTTAATGTAACTTTAAATGTTAATGTGATGCTGCTCAGAGTCGAAACTAGGACATGGCTGCTTTGCAGTCAGTCAACGAGGCCCTTTTCTCGTTAACGAGGTAACAGCATTCCTTAGGGAGTGTGAATGTGACGGAGACGAGGTCCCCTGTAAAGCACACTAATCACACTTTAATTAGAAGAAAAACCCAAAGTAAGGGTCTGTAACTTTAGCGCTTGAGATCCTCTAGGTTACGAACGTAACCCACGTTCCCTGAAGGAGGGAACGGAGACGTTACATATGGGGAACTCGCCAGAGAGACCAAATACCTTTGAGCTTTATACAAAAGGCCAATGAATATTGGCATGCACTTGATTGCGCTCAGGTGCACCTCATAAATGTGTGAGTATAAGACGGCTCGAGCGGAATGCACATGCAGGTTTTCGCTGAAGAGCCGAGCCGGCATCAGCGCGACCTCAGAGTCGGGGCAGGAGAAAGTGTAACGTCTCTGTTCCCTCCTTCAGGGAGACTTTACCTTTTCAGTCGAATCACTTCGACGTTACATATGGGAACACCCATGGAAAGGGCCGCGACTCTGGGGCCGTGTTTCACAGAGACCCCCCGCCGTCAGGCGAGATCTACTTTTCAAGTTCGTCAGCAGAGGATCTGCACGCAGCCTTCCCAACCCTCTGCGGCCCAAGAAGGGGGGCGACAGAGTTGCTTTCAGTGGAGCTGAAGCAAGTGGTTGAGGGCAGAGCACATGAATAAAACAAATTTTTATATGTGGAATAAAAAATGCAATATATCGATAATATTATGGATATAATTGAAGGGAACGCAGCTTTCTGGTAGACTGTGGATATGTTTTATAGCCACACCTCAGGGAGGACTCAGGTTACGCACAGTTAAGGGAACACTGAGGGAAAATAGCACACAGTTTAGTTTTTATTTCGTTTTGACTTTTTATTTTCAGATTCAGTTAGTTTTATTAGTTAAAAAAAAAACTGAAATTGAACTGAATTTTTTAAAAATTGCTTAGTTTTAGTTTAGTTTTTATTAGTTACAGTCTTAGTTTTCGTTTTATTTTTTTTCTTTTGTAAATTAGGACATTTGTCAGGTGCATGAATCAAAATCATCAGAATAAGTATTGTATAATAAAAACTATAATATAACCGTTTTCACTGATATATTTATTAGTTTCTGTTGTCAGAAAAATGGAATGAATATTAAATAGTGACTGAAATGCACCCCATTATTAGGCCTTCTAAACTAGCTCTATTTTACAAGTTACAAGTTAGACGCAACATAATATCTATTTTAACCAAAAGCTCTGCTCATCTCATCTGCTCGCTGAACAGAGCAGACGCAGAGAGAGGTGTGTGTGAGCGCTTTGAAAACGAACTCGAGCTTGCGGACAGACTGTGGACACGTGACGTCACAGACTACGTGGTGCCATACGGGTCAAACACCTGGCTTAAAACTGGCAGCGTGAAGTAAAGATTTTAATGAAACCCAAAAGGCTTATTTACAAAGACAAAAACAAAGGACGTTTTTGCTATAATATTAGTTAGTTTAAGTTAGTTTTGTATACACACAAAAAAGTTTCAGTTAGTTTTCGTTTTTTTTTTAACTCTCGTTTTTATTTTTATTTCAGTTAACGAAAATGCTTCTTCAATTCTAGTTTTAGTCTTTTCGTTCGTTTTCGTTAGCTATAATAACCTTGCGATAATAACCTCGGTGCGAGGCGGGCAGAGCGATCGAGTCCAGCTCCATACCGACAAAAAAGATCCTCAACTTCCAAAGAGTTTACTCTTTACTCGGTCGACCTGAAGACCCTAAAGTGCCCAAGCACTATGTCCCTGCGCATTTTTGTACAAGAAATCCCACGAGTGAGCCATTATCAGCCAGTCGCCGAGATAGCTGTTAGGATGCGGATGTCTCTCTGCCGCTTCAGCGGGGAGAGAACAGTTTTTAAAAGGGGCAGGGCACAGGGTGTTGTACTGATATGCTCAATCCTCGAACGAAACCACTTTATTGAAAGGGGTCTGGGTCGAGGCAATCGAGGCATAAAAGCACGCGTCCTCAGGTCGATGGCTGCGGACCAACCCTGACCGGCTGCTTCTCAAGGAAGGGACTGGTTCAAAGCTCATGGTTCTGGATGGGTCTCAACCCACTGCTCTTTCTGGGCACGATGGAGTGAGGGCTGTAAAACCCTGACCCCAACTCGGCTGGAGGGACAGGCTCGATTGTGTCCATCGCCAGTAGGACAACAACCTCCGCACTCTGCAACGGCAGCATCGCTGTTTGGACAGACTGAGTGTAGCGAATGCTGCGGTGCAGGCGCCTAGCGAACAGAATCGCATAGCCGAGGCGTACCGTCCGTATCAACCACCGCGAGGGCCTGAGAAGCGCTATGCAGGCTTCCCGCCAAGTCGCTGGGGGAACCAAGGGACGTTGACCGCCATGCCAGCAGTGGGGCAGCCTGTAGGGGTTTACCTGCCTCCCTGGCTCCCACGCTGGCGACACAGTGTCCTGGGTCAGCATCTGTGAAGACAAAGACATTTGTGTTAGATGGGGACCTTCGGACACTGGGCCCGGAGAAGAGGAAATTTGTGTTAAGACTGGCTCTCTCTGTGTGTACAGAAACTCCTGGCCCTCCTCCAGGAGTGGGGACGAAGATGTCATCGACGTCACCCGAAGAGCAGTCCTCATTCCCGGTTGCCCAGGGAAGACCTATCGCGGCAGATCCGTGCACTCAAAAAGGTCTTCGCTTGCTGGATTTGCAAGATGACTGGCACATCCAGCCTTTAAAAAGGCTACCAGCCCGCAGGATCCGCTGACTGCCGCCCAGATAAAACGCTGTCAGACAAGAGAGCAGGAAAGCAGGAAATCTTGAAAGCAGGACTCTTCCTCGTATCGGTCTCCAAACTCGCAGAGGGGGTCTCCTGAAGTAGCTCAGAACGGCTTTCGGCTCTGAAGCGAAAGTCTGCATGTGCATTCCGCTCGTGCCCTCTTACACAGTGATGAGGTGCACCTGAGCGCAATCAAGTGCACGCCAATATTCATTGGCCTTTTGTATAAAGCGCAAAGGCATTTGGTCTCTCTGGCAAGTTCCCATATGTAACGTCGAAGTGATTCGACTGAAAGTGTAGCATTCATATTTTAAGTTAGAATTTATGTACATTTTTCTTGTCTTTTTTACATGTCTTTACGGTCACTTTGATCAACTAAATGCATCTCTTTCGTCTTGCGTTTATGTATATTTAAAAAAGTATTTTACTGACCTCAACCATACTTAAACGGTAGTATAATAATAAAATGTACAGTACTGTGCAAAAGGTTTAGGCATGTGTGGAAAAACGCTGTAAACAAAGAAAGCTTTCCGAAATATAAATAATGTTAAAAAAACAGCAAAAATTCTTATAGGTACACTTGCACAAATTCAGGGATTTTGTAGGATTATAGTCAGGTGTATGATCAACCAACTATACCAAACAGGTGCTAATGATCATCGATGTCACATGTAGGTTGAAACCCAGTCATGAACTGAAACAGAAACAGCTGTGTAGGAGGCTTAAAACTGGGTGAGGAACAGCCAAACTCTGCTACCAAGTTGAGATTGTGAAAGACATGGCATGATTGAGCACAGCAACAAGACACAAGAATGCATGAAAACATAGGAATTGGGGTGCAGAAAAATGGCAGCAGGTGCTCTGGACTGATGAGTCAAAATTTAAAATGTTTGGCTGCAGCAGAAGGCAGTTTGCTCATCGAAGGGCTGGAGAGCGGTACAATAATGAGTGTCTGCAGGCAAAAATGAAGCATGGTAGAGGTTCCTTGAACGTTTGGGGCTGCATTCTTGCAGACGGAGTTGGAGATTTTGTCAGGATTAATAGTGTTCTCAATGCTGAGAAATACAGCCAGATACTTATCCATCATGCAATACCATCAGGGAGGCATTTGATTGGCCCCAAATTTATTCTGCAGCAAGACAACAACCCCAAACATACAGCCAAAGTCATTAAGAACTGTCTTCAGTGTAAAGAAGAACAGGAAGTACTGGAAGTGATGGCATGGCCCCCACATGGCCCCCTGATCTCAACATCATTGAGTGTTTCTGGGATTACATGAAGAAACAGAAGGATGTGTGAAAACCTACATCCACAAATGATCTGTGGTTAGTTCTCCAAGATGTTTGGAACAACCTACCAGCAAAGTTCCTTCAAAAACTGTGTGCAAGTATACCTAGAAGAATATGAATGAATAGAATGGTGCTGTTTTGAAGGCAAAGGGTGGTCACACCAAATATTGATTTGATTTAGATTTCTCTTTTGTTCATTTATGAAAATAACACTTAAGCATTCTTTGTTTACAGCATTTTTTAAAACCTGCCTAAAACTTTTGCACAGTACTGTATAAATGAATTGCAAATACTGCAATTACAGCAAATTATAATTTTAGCAAATTATATATTTGCACAAAAACATTTTAATTTGCAAAAATATTTTTTTATTATGTTACAGTGTTTTTATTGTGTTTTAGCTGTATTTTTCTTTCTTTTTTTTTACCTTATCAAAATCTAAACTGCAGTTTGATTTATTTTGATTGAGAAATGCACTGAAATGCACAATGAAAAAAATGGTTGAAAACAAAGTTATCTGTTTTTGCAAATTAGCTCTTCATATGAAATATTTGTTTTGTATTGTAATGTTATTGCCAGTAAAGCTTTGAAATTTGGCTAAACATCCCTTGTTCATAATAAAGTCACTATTAAACACTTCTCTAGCTGTTTAGTCTAGCTTTAAATGACAAATACTACACAAAACTAAAAAGCCATCATTTCTTTATAATACAAATGCATATTTCAACATTTCCATCCGTTTCCTTCTGCCCTCAAAGCGATTTTTAGCATTAATCACATTTGTGAGTGTCTATTCGTTATATCCTTCCCCAGAGGAGCAGAGTGCTGTTCATCATGCCTTGTTTGTGCTGCTGAAGATTATCAAGGCCTTGTTACTGTTACACAAGGGAAGCTTGTTAAGTGAAGCCACATGGCCAAGTCCGCTTCATCCAGCCAAGCTTCCTGTCATACATTCAACAAGCAAACTCGTTCAAGCAATATCTCTACACTTCACTGCACCCTCACCCGACAGCCACCACACTTTGGCCTGTGGACTATCTGACAAGATCTCCAAAGCCTCATTTAACGTTCACACAGCCACATTATTAGTCATCTGCACCAGCTTAACCTCAGAGTTTTTAATTCACAAAGGGAACATACGCTGCGATTTTCCCCGCCTTTTCTCCATCCTGTCATCAGGCGACACATCACCTATCTCTCCGCACAGCTTAGGGTCCAACAGACCCTGACAGTCTCTCTCTTGCTATAAGGGGTAGTGACATGATCTGAAAGATGTGTTAGAAATGCCAGCTCCGTATTCGTGTGCTATGTGACATACTGTCATGAATCAAATTCAAATAGCTTTCTCTAAGTGAGTGAGGGACTGAGCTCTGAAAACCTGTTTCTCTGCCATGTGCGTCTTAAAGGAACATTTTAACTCACATTCATGTTGTTGCAAACCTGCATAGCTTTTGTTCTTTTTTAGAACACAAGATGAGATGTAACTGTTTTGTCTGTCTAATGAAAGTCAATGGGGTCCGAACCAAGTCCCATTGATATTCATTGTATGGATAAAACACACATTTTTTGGAGAGGTGAGGGTGAGTAAATGATGAAATTTCCATTATTCAGGTGAAAGTTTTAACGTCCACCTTGATATTATACTCGTAACTTTAAAGAGTTTATTATTGGAAAAGCAAATCGAAACCCTTCTTAAATGTGTCTCAACTGCTTGATACGAGTCTGACTTAAAATTACAATTCGGGCCACCCTAATCTGTCTTGGTGGTGCAAATAGAGAGAAACTGTACCTTGGACTCTTTGATCTTGACAGCAATGACCTGTTTCCTCTGGCGAATTATCTCCACCAATTCATCACACTCCTCCACCAGCTTGGCTTCATGCATGGCTGTGTTCACCTGCAGATAAGAGCAAAGAGTTTCATAAAGAAATACAATGGCACTTCATCAGTCTGCTAGGATAACTAAGCTACTCCAGCCTCTCCTCTTCAGTTCATGCTAAAGCCATGAGAATATCAACATCACGTCCAGTCTGGAGTGATGTGGACCATATCATTACAGAAAGGAGAGACATTTTAGACTCTACTTCAATGCCTTCCTCCGATCATCTCTGTAATAGGACTGTGTTGCCATATCCCATCAAAGATTCCCGCACTGCTCTCTTAGGATCCTGCTTAATCACTGTACTATCCGATCTTTGCATAAAGCTTATTATTCAAGACAGATCCACTTTAGCTGTTAATCAAGCACACAGACACACACACACACACACACACACACTCATGCATTTAAATAAACAGACAATTAATGCTAATATAGTTCAATCTCATTAAGAAACCACAAGGACAAGCATAAGTATAATATTTTATTGGATTTCAGCTAGGCAACTTTTGTAAGCAGTGCCCACTCACACGGAAGAAACTCGCTCAATACCAGACAAACTCTAAGGATGAATCTTTTTTCTGGAATATCTATAAAATAAACAGTGAATGTAGATGTCTTCAGAATGGTCTATGATTGCTTTCAACTTTCATACTGACACTGTAGAAATAAAATTATGATTAAAAAAACTGTTCTTGCCAAAACTTTACTGGAAAAATATGCCAGCAGCTTTTTAAGTTTTAGAGATATACAGTAAAGAACAAACAAACAAATACATAAATCTAAATATATTGACAACCAACTTTAAAAGAGTAGTTCATCCAAAAGTTCAACCCAAATATTTCTAGTGAATGTTTTTATCAGCTATTTGGACTCTCATTCTGACGGCAAGTGATGTAATGCTACATTTCTCCAAATCTGTTTTGATAATTGTGGGAATGACAAATTACAGTGTTTCACTGTAAATCAGACGATGACTTAATCTTCACTTACAAAAACTGTATATTCCATAGTATTTTACTGTTAAATAACACCAAATTGGATCCTTTTACATTGTTAATACCATATAGAATAATCCCATATAGCTGGTTTTTATAGTAACATTAAAGTATTTTTTTTTACGGTGTAGTTTACACCGTAAACCCTGCCAAAGTGTGACATTTCACACAAAGTTGAGCATTTACAGTAATATCATTTTGATTTGATTTTCTGTCGATCTTATTATGTCCAGGACAATCCTTCCACTCAGCTCCCCTAGAGAGTATTATAAAAATGAGGTAGCGGACACATAAGGTTAGCAAAGTGAACTCTCTCTATCTGCCACCATCTTCAGAGCGCTCTGGCTCAATGGATGAGTGCAGTGATGGACGACTCCTGCTGTTCAAATGTTCCTTATCAGACCTCTTAACACATCATCCTTCTATCAGGGGTTAAATACATTCCTGTAGCTTTTCTTGGGACTATAAAGGACTCTTCTGAGGTTGGTATGAATGTGATGTGTGACCCCACTTTACTATGGCTCCCGCACCCTACCGGTTTGCCGTAAGTCAGCAAAGACCTTGAAGGCTGACTGGCCTGGCAGATTCATGCTGACACCTTTAAAGTGTGCTGCTGTGCACAGACGTTTTGTCTACGCATTTAGACTGTCTTAGATTGGATTAATGTTTATTGGACATTCAGAAAAGATCTACAACAACCCTGTGTCATTGTGCATTGGGATTCTGTACTGAAATAGAAAAAATAAATGAACAGGTGATTTAGTCTGCACTCTCTTACAAACACTAATTCTGAAGCGTTAAAAGATTCATTAATAAATGTTCAATTGTGGTTAAAGTTGGTAACTGAAATGTTAAGTAGTTGTTAAGCAGCAAAATATAAGGTTGCAAAATAGTCTCAAAGGAGTAAGGCAGGGTTATCAAAACTGCACTTGCAATGCATAAAAGCAAAGCAATGGAAATGCAGTTTCAAGTTTTCTCCATGGGGACAATTTTGCAATGTAACTTAGTGCCTTTGCGACGTTGTGCACTATAGGCCACATAATAAACTAGACTTGCATTTCCTAAAGCAAAACCAAAAGCATTGAAGTCAGACAAGTCAAGTCAAGTCACTTTTATTTATATAACGCTTTTAACAATACAGATTGTAGCAAATCACTGAACATTATCAAATAGGAAAATAGAGTAATGGTAATGTATAATGACGAGATTAAACTTTATTTATCAAATGCAGAGACGGTCTCTGTAATCAAAAACGACGATAATCACTAGAAATCAATCAATGAAGTATTATATATATTGCTTTAGGCAATGCAAGTCTAGTTTATTATGTGGCCTATAGTGCACAACGTTGCAAAGGCACTAATGTATCCTAATATGGATATAGAAAGCTAAAGGAGAAAAAAATAATAATAACATATATATATATATATATATATGTGTTGAAACAAAAAAACCTAAATAAAATATAAAAGTTATAAAAAAAAAAATCAAAATGTAATAAAAATATTATAATTGGATAAGTTCATATTACTATTGTAAAAGATTAAAATAATATTTGCGATACAACCCTACTTTTTGTTTTTTGTTCCTGTAAAAATGACTCAAGATCCTTAAACCAAGATACATTTAATTAAGAAGCAATACTGTGTTAGACACTAAAAAAAACAAATCAAAATAATGATGTTTTTGCCATGTCTTTTTCCACCAGCATAGGTTCTGAATAATAAAACTCAAATACATTTTTCACATTTAATAAAAAAACACTCAAAAATGTCTGCACACATTTCAGCAATTTATTTTTTTCGGATTAAGTCCAGATGCTCATGTGCGCTGCATGTAATGTCTGCGCCAAGACTAATTATTGACAAGGCTCATCAGTTCCTGACCTTTATCTCTTCATATTGCCATCTTTAATCTGCTAATCCACAGGGCGGGAAAGACACTGGCTGCCATAAAAAAAGGTTGTTAATGAGCTCCAGCGGTTCACTTTGGGTACATAAACAATCTAAGTGCTGTTGAACAGATGCCACTGAGCAGAGGTCTGTTTTTGTGGCAGCTCTGATTACTGTGTATCTTGCCTGTATGCTAACAGATGGGGCAGGTCTGAGTGCTCTAAGTGCACGGCTGGACAAGGTGCTCCTATGGGGCCTGCCTCATCGCCGGAGAGTCCAAGTGGCCCTGTTAAAAATGGATGAGGGAGAGGAATATGCATCACAGTGTGGCCCTCACCACATTGCTGCACACATGTCCATTCGGTAGAACAGCAACACAACAAAGCGGCCCTTTGCACCGCAGGGCTAATAACCTACAGTGGCCCAGAGAGGGAACCTGGAATATCAAAGAAGGCAGTGATGAAATCCAGGCTTCAAATCACCAAAGGTAAAAATGGAAATTCCCAACTGAAAGTGCAACGTTCCCCAGACACCTTCGGTCCCTTGACAGCATCACTCATGAGTTATTTATACACAGACTCTCTCAGGACACTTCCTTCACTGTTCACTGTTAGCAGTGACACTTTTGTCTAATGGAATCCATCGAAAACCTTGCCATGGATGCTCTTTTTCACAGAATACTTAAAAGACCCATGTAAACATCTCTGCAGATGTTCCTCTGATGCTGCACGAATGCCAAAGGCTTTATTTGATGTATGTTTTCATCTGGAAGACCTCATTTGTTAAGAGTTTGCATCTGCGATACATTGCATTCATTCATTGTTGAACGCTAGAATGATAGTCAAGCAGATGTTTCACAACAGAGCGTGTGAATCTGCTTTGAGACGTTTATCAGATATTTGCAGATGTGATCCTTTAAACAGAAAACGAGGCTTTCCAGATGATGCACTCGCTGACCGACGTCTTAATGGGTCATACCCATATATAGTATGGAGGAAAGAAATCTTGATGGCTCTCTAATATCATTCAAAATATCTTCATTTGTGTTACAAAGATGAACGAATGTCTTATGGGTTTGGAACGACATGAGGGTGAGTAATTCTATCAGAATTTTCATTTTTGAGTGAACTAACTCTTTAACGAGACTGATCCACTTTAAAAATCAGACTAAAGGCGGCCGTACACAGTGGGAATTCGGACAGTTGGAAGACCGTATGGCCACGCACACGTCACGAGTGACTTTGTTTATGGACGCAGTGGTACATACACGGCACGATTTCCGAGGCAATCACATTCATGAAGTTCCGTGCCAAAAACACAGACTCTGAGGAAGAGATCATTTTCTTTGTGGCAGTAATGGCTTGTGAAAAAAAAAAAGAAGAAAAGAAAACGAAGGGCATTGCAAAAAATTTGGCTGAAGGGCAGAGAATGAAATCAATATTGACAGTTCCTTTTTTATGGATTAATACTATTTATTATATTATTTTAAATGCTGCTCGATATATCATACAGAGCTCGCTGTTCTTGCCAGAGTTCAGCGAGTTTGTCCTTGTGGCGCTGCCATGTTCATCTTTCTTCTTCTGTGATTTTCTTTTGTAGCTTCTGATTGGTCATTTCCAATTTGCTCAACAAATCGGCTAACAGCACACATCACGCTTTCAACCGACAGCTCCCAAAGTTTTTTGACATGTTTAAAAATGATTGTGAGGTCGGGAAGTGCTCGTAAGGCACTCTGCTTGTCTCGTAATTTCTCCCCCACCATACGAGCCATGACCATACAAGAAGAAACGATTTCCTCCGATGACCAAAGAAATCGAATGCGAGCTTGTACGACCTCAAAAATCGCACCGTGCACCCCCGCCTTGTAATGAAAATAGAACTCTCCTAAACACGGTTGCAGGAGGTGATCTTACTGATCTTGTCATGTCACTATATGACCATAAATTCTTACTAAGAAACACGAGCATGTTAACCTTTTCAGGTTGTCTTGTACATGTCTGGCAGTGCAGTTTTAGAAAAATGGGATCGCGATGGCACAGTGTATCTTCTGTCGAGAGTTTTAACGAGGTGTTTAAACCTGCTTCACTGCACTGTAGTCAAGGGAGTCACATCCTTTGCAATGTTCAGAGACTGGAAGCGCCTGGCAGAAGCCCCTCTCATGACATGAATTCGCATTTGCTGTGAAGCGAATTTCACGCGCGAATGAAGCAAATAAACTCTAAATGTTCAAGCGTCCAACTAGGCGCAAATAGCGTTATTAATTTGCGCAAGTCGCATCTGGTGTGAACATAGGGTAACGTAACGGAGCAGGTCACGTGACTGCACACGAGGTAGTGTTTTTAAAGGGAAAGTAATCGAAATAATCGTCCTGGAAAAATTTGATTGGTTCAGAATGTCGATTTCTATTACTTTTCGATTAATCGCCCAGCCCTATTCTGATTGGTTAAACTGGGCGAGTTACAGAACATCTTCTAGCGTCAGCATCGGAGGCTTTGTGTTAAGTACTATAGAAAGTCATGTTGATTCTTTCACTATCTTGGGTCTCAATTTTAAAGAATGTTTCAAATGTTGCATTTTTTTCATTTAGCAAGGCAAACCAAGTGTATTTTTACACAGCACAGTTTATACACAATGATATTTCAAAGTGCTTCACATAAAAGGAATTAAACAAGCACAACAAAAAATGCAAGGAATTAAAATTGCTATCATTTAATAAGGTGGGGAAAACAAAACAGAAAAAATAAATAAATAAAATAAAATATGACATTACAGTCAAGGCAAAAATCCATGTAGGTTTGGAGCTATGGAATTTTAATCTTTTAGTTAAAACTCCTGATTTTTGTTTCTAATGGGAAATGTGAAAGCTGTATTTTTGTTTCATTTACTTAAGCAATTCTAATACAAAATGTTCACAGGTTAAGCTGTAAAGTTGTTTAAATCACCCGTTTTACATGGGCTGACAGATCTAAACTTACACTGAACCTGCAACCTTCCTTCAAGCACATAAATGCACTTTATCAAGATTACAAGTATGAAAAGCCAAATACTATAATTTAACTGGCTGCTTGAGGATCAAGACTGATGCACATTTCCTGTTTTATACCCACAGTGGAGGACCAAAGTTAACAGCAGAGGGATTATGGGTCAAACATTCAGCATTTCATCTCCAAGACATTTATCAATTTGCAGTGTCCCTGAAATCTGGTTTGCTTATCATTATCACACCTCGTGCATTGGGTCCTCAATAATTAACTGTGGCTTTTAAATAAACATGACAGAGAGATGACTGACAAGCTGTTCGGTGAACATTCTTACAACAGTCAGCCTTGAATAATTGATCTCGATTTTAATAATGAAGGAGAAAATGGCATGGAATGCAGTTAATACTTAATACTTATTTATTTTGGATAAGGTTTAACCATTTTAAATCACCTTGAGGGTGTTCAGCTCAATATAATTTACGTAGCTGGGGATTTGCTTTCAGAAAGCTGTTTTTAAATGAGCTGAGGTGTGAGCTACATTCTTCAAGTGCTCAAAGCAGTCGGTGGTATGCAGAAGTTTTTGATGTGCGGTTCAGCTGAGGTTAGAGACGTGCTCCGTGTGCAGTCCCCTCGGGGTTCAACAAGACTGATTCAGCTAATGAAGTAACAATGCCTTGTCACCTGCTTTCTTTTCTCAAACGGCAAGGACAACCATCCTGACAGAGTCATTAAAAAGGACGCTCGCATTTGAATTTCCCTTGTGCCTGATGTCTTAGTGCTGATCTTGAGTCATATTTGGAGTAACAACAACTCGCTCAGTCGATGTTCAAGGTGACATCAAGTAAAAGCCTAAATATATCCCTGGTGCCTTGTTTGTTGTGCCTTTAATAAGCTCTGATTTAAAGATAAAGGGTACTAATTGACTTTTAAACGCGCTGTTTGTCATGTGTGCATAAATATGTTACATCACTACCAAGCAGCGGCTGCAAATATATGAACATGAAACATCATGGTGGTGGTAATAATTAAAATGCTCACTAAGGATGTATTTTGTTGTACAAATACATAGTAAATTTAGTAAAAATTTAGTATATTATAACAATATATACAATTTAAAATTGATTCATTCATTAATTATGAAAACCGTTGTGCTGTTATTTTTATTTTTTTTATTTTGTGGACAGTGAAAATAATTTTTTTCTTTAATTTTTTGATGAACAGAAAGAATGAATATATATCTAAAATTTCATTATTGAGCACATCATGTGCAACTTATTATAGGGAAAAGAACGCAATTTAATATCGACCCCCCAACTGAATGTATGTTTGAGCATTCTAAAGATTTCTAAGTCTCTTCTCGACATCACTGAGCATTCACTGCTGAACTTTCTCCAAGTATAGACAATTTCTCTCACTGCGGACTGATGACTAACGTGTAGAGTTATTTCTGCTTTAAGTAAGTCAACAATTCCTAATCTTCAGCATTCAGAGATCTCTTTTGTTCAAGGTATCGTTCACATCATGAATATGTGAATACGAGACATACTAGTCCAATTCCAATCTTCCAACTTCCAAGCACTTCCAATCTTGCCTCATTAATTAGATTCTACATTAGCTTGAGCTAAAATACCACCTTAGGGATCCACATACATTTTCCACTTTTCATGTAAATGTATCATTGTCTGTATACATGCTTAAGCAGATTGTGTGGTTCTGTTGTGATTTGGTTAAAGGTTAGATCAAATATACACAGAAATATTCCAGCAACTGCATAAAAGTTACATTTAATTACATTTAAAGTTGTGATGATTTGAAAAGGTTAAATTGATCAAACATAGTTTATGTTCAGCACTGTCTGCAGCTGGCCACTTTGTCGTTACTTTAAAAAAACGAAAACTTATATTTAATGAACAAAAATGCTCCAAGCATTTTTCTAAATTAACTTAATAAAAAAACTGAACTAAATATAATTATTTTGCCATTACACAAACAAAATTGAACTATTTTATTAGATGAAACAGTATAAGCTGTTTAGGTAGAAGGTAAAAAAAAAAGGCCACTAGCCAGTGCGAACCGGACAGACCTGGAACACAGAATTAAATCATGCCATGTTTCCACTTTTGGGACAGTAGCCTAGCGACACTTCTGTAAAACCTGCCCTAAATACACCTTCCCTTGACCACATCACACATATAAGGTTACCCCAGCGAGAGTGAGATCAATGAAATAAATCACTCTACACAAACTGTATACATTAGAAGCTGTCCTTTAGTATTCGTTTACAAACCTGTACACCACACATGGATAATAACTGACCATGAACAAGAAATAGAGCTTTTTTTAATACATTAGTAATCTTGTGTCTTGCTGTTTTATGAACAATAAAAATTTTGACTAAAAGTGTGTTGTAACGCAAGCATTACTGAACATGTAGCGAGTAAAATATTACTGAAACTTGATTAGTAATGCCTTACACTACTTCGTTACAGCAAATACTAAGTTATTACTGTAATATTTTACTTTTGTAACATGTTACTCACTACACTGATGATGATGATGATGATGGTGATGTGAAGGATGAAGAATGTAATGATAAATTTGTTTGGACTCACCTCCACCTGTTGACAAATCTGGATGAGTTTGGCCATCTGGTTCTCCAGCTCACTGTTCCTCTTCACCAGATTGGTTAAGTTATTCTCCAAGGTTTGCTGTTTGAATGGCAGATAAATGGCATTTAGACAGAATGTAATGAATCACTCTTTCTGTCTAAAACTGACAATTTTTTTTTATTTATTCCATCAAGATATATAAAATACAGCATTAAAAAAAAAAATGTATACTTTTACTCAGCAAGGAAGCATTAAATTGATATATTAATATATACAGTGCCCTCCACAAATATTGGCACTCTTGGTAAATCTGAGCAAAGGTGGCTGTGAAAATAAATCTGCATTGTTTATCCTTTTGATCTTTCATTCAAAAAAGACACAAAATACTAACCTATCATTGAAGTAAAACAAATGATGTTTGCAAACAAATTTTGGAAGGAGCACGCACAGGTAATTAATCACAGCTGAAATCCTCTTTCCTAATCATCCTATCATCAGAGCAAGAGATACTGAGCTCCTCGGATAGCACGCCAATCGCGCTTATTATTTAGATTAAATTACAAGTGAGCACAAACTCGTGAATTGAAAATAGGAAGAAATTCTTGTGTTTTTCTCCAATAATTATTGACCACAATTATTGGCACCCCTACAATTTTAAGTAAAATATCACTGAAGTATTTTCACGTTTATATTCACAATTTTAAGCACTTATGAACATGAAATTATCCAGCCATGGATTCTTGTTTTAATATATATAGGAGGGAAAACAAAGGCCAAATTCCCTTAATCATCAACACAATGAGAAAAAACTAATAATATATTTATGATGTGCAGCAAAAGATAATTGAGCTTCATAAATTAGTGAAGTTGCTTTAAGTTTAAGAAAAGAGCTAGAGCAGTAAAGATTTCCATTTCCACCATCAGGGAAATAATTAAACATTTCCAATCAACATAAAATATTACAAATCTGCCTGGAAGAGGACGTGCGTCTCTATCATCCTAATACACGGAGAGGAGTAGAGTTTGAGTGGCTAAAGACTCTTCAAGGACCACAGCTGGAGAATTGCAGAAAATAGTTGAGTCTCAGGGTCAGAAAACCTTTAAAAAAAATAGTCAAACAGCCTCTACATCAGCACATGTTGTTCAGGAGGCTTTAAGAATTTCCAGCATGTTCAGTTGTCAGACAGGACTGAAACTACAAATAGGACTGGCTTCTATGATCAGATAAAACTAAAAAATGAGCCTTTTAGCAGCAATCACTCAAGATGGGTTTGGTGAACACAGGGATAAAAAGTTCTCCATGTGTACAATGAAGTATACTGTTGTGTTTGATGTTGTGGGTCTATATTTTTGCTGGAGGTCCTGGACATCTTGTTTAGACACATGGCTTATTGGATTCTATCAAATACCAACAGATAACAAATCTCTACTGACTGACTCTGTTAGATATATATTATAATTGTGTCACTGAGCACAAAATGAAGCTTTTGCCATGTCTGTCCCAGTCCTCTGACCCAAATCCTGCAGAAAATGAGTGAGGTGAACTAAAGAGGAGAAGCACCATCATGGAGCTGGTAATGTGGCTTGGGGAAAGAAGACTTGGGAAAAGGATGTAGCAATAATTGGGTGCCAATAACTGTGGCTAACGTATTGGAAAAAACCCAAGTATTTCATCATGAGTTTTCCTCCTCATTTTCATTTGTTTTACTTCAATGATAGGTTAGAATTTTGTGAATTTTTTGAATGAAAGAACAAAAGGATAATCAATGCAGATTTATTTTCACAGGCATCTTTGCTCAGATTTACCAAGAGTGCCAATGGTGGAGGGCACTGTATATATTAATATAGATTTTTTTCCCAAATCAGCATATTGATTTATGAAGGATCATGCAACACTGAAGACTGGAGTAAAGGCATCACAATTACATTTAAAAATATACGGAAATAGAAAACAGCTGTTTTCAATTGTAATAAAAATAATTTAAGAATAATTAATAAATGTGTATGTGCTGTGAATATTTATTATGTATATATAAATACAAACACACACATGTAAATATTTAAAAAAAATATATTAGTTTTATACTTAAAATATATTTATTTATAACATAAGAATATATATATAATGTAAATATTTACCAAATATTCATTGCATTTAATAAAATTTTGATCAAATACATGGATGCTTAGTGAGTATAATCCTACCAACCACAAAATAATGAACAGTAGTGTACACATCAATTAGAATATATGAATTTTGAGAAATTAAAATGATTAAAAAAAGGTTTGGAACAACATGAAGATGAAAACATGAACATATATTTAATTTTTGAAAGAATTTTCCCTTTAATATAAATACACATCCGTTTCCAAAATGCAGTGCTTGAAAACAGGCTTCTACATTTGGAATTGAAAACTGTATCTCATAATTCATCTGCTTTCAAGGGATTAAAACTGTGTTTTTTGAGGGCAGCGGATCCCCCCCCCCTGCTCCCGATCTGTCTTTTTTCACATTTAAGGAAAAACCCTGTGCGGATGATAATGTTAGTGTAGGTGCGCATGAATAAATGATAGAGTCCACAGAGATCCCACAAAGACGGATTGGATTCAAAACAAGCAACTAACAGCAAATTAGTTCCACATCACAACCACTAATCGTCCCTAACGAGGAACTGTGTGCACTGGGCTGAGACTTTCACACTGGGGGGAGGGTGTCCTAATTCATGAGCTCTTGTGTACACTTTGTAAAAACAGGTTTGTAGCAATTAAAGTTTAACAAGAGGTCTGAGTTCAGAAATGGTGAGTTTGTGTCACCGCGAGATTGCTTGCGTTTGTTTAGCTCATGAAAAGGGAAGATGAGGTACTGCCCCATATCGCAAAGTAATGTTCAACACTACATACAAAAGATTTATGAGGGTGTTGACTTTCATTGGTGTTGAATCACTATGGTGAGAGGCGGGGAACTGTGTAATTAGTAAAAAGAGTCGCACATGCTTCACTACAACAGAGGGAAAGATAAAGAGGGAAATCGCAGCGAGAACTCAAAGAGAGCCACCCTACCATGCTACACGAGCAGCTGTGTGAAGTGATGACCCGCACAGCGGGAGAAAGGAAAGAAAGACATGAACATGGTGCTGAGATGAACAGCTGATATTAATGACATGAGAAGAAAAAAAAGGAAGCCCGAGTGGACTGAAAAGCATGGGAACAACAAAATCGACAACATCGGCATACAAAAGCGAGAACAGAGCCTTTATGTTCTCTTGTTTTGTGTTGTTGGCTATTCATGCATATGTGATGCAGCCTGACCCTGTCCACCTGCACGTCCCCCCCCCCTCTACGGCCTGAAATGCTGTCTTGCACACATCCAGTACATAGATTGTAAAAGGCAGCCGGTGACTCACCGCGGCGCTTGTCTTTGATGCCTCCATAACCGCTTCAGAAACTCTGGCAGGGCTCACTTGAAAAGCCTATGAACACACACACATACACACAGAGCCTTACTGGTCTGGCCTGCTGATGGACGGTAGTATTATTGCCCCTGCTCTGTCCGGCGACTGGTTTTCAGCCTCTCTCGTGCTTATCTCTCTTGCTCTGCCGGGTAAATGGGTTGGAAGCACCTCGGAGAAGGTGAGGGTGTCTATGTCAGACTGCCTATTCTCTGTGCGCTGATAGCTTGCTTTACTCTGGGGCTTGTTGCGTCAGGCAGTCGCAGAGGCACTTGTTTGGTGTGTCAGCAGTTTAAAATTCAAACTCACCCAGCAAGGACAGATGGGGGTCATTAATTAAAGACTGAACAGTCGAGGATGATTTATACATCAAAACCAAGTATCACCTCCCAGGAGACAGAAGACAAGCTGCCGGGGGTGAACGAGCTTGGAGCCCAATTGAGTGAGTGAGAGAGTGAGCGAGTGTGTGACTGATAGCAAGAGGAAGAAAGGAAGGTAGGAAGGAAGGAAAGAATAAAATAAAGAAACAAGAGAAGAGAAATGCAAATGAAAAAAAAAACAGAATGAAGGAAAAAATAAAGAGAATAGCAATGCAGGAAGAAGAAAGAAAGAAGGCGGCATCAAAGAAGTAAAGAAGGGAAAAAGAAAATAGGGGAAGAAAACAAGGGAAAGATATGTCAATTTAAAAAGAAAGCATAAAAAATAAACAAATCAAGGAAGGAAGGAAGTAAGGGTGAAAAGGAAAGATAACAGCAAATGAAAGAAACAAGAAAGGATGAATAAAACAAAAAAGTAAGAAATACGGAAAAAAGAAACAAAATGAAGGAAGGAAGGAAAGGCAGAAGTATATTAAAGAAACAAAGAAGAAAAAATGGAAGGAAGGAAGGAATAAAAGAAAAGAAAGTAGCAAGGAAGGATAGATGTAATTAAAAATGAAGAAAGAAAGAAAGAAAGAAAGAAAGAAAGGAAAAAGAAAGAAGGAAGGAAGGTTGGAAGAAAAGAAAAAATATGAAATGAGCAGCTTAAGTAAGAAAGAAAGAAAAGGAACAAACAAATGAGGGAAGGAAAAAAATGTGGAAGGAAGTACAAAATTAAAAAAAAAACAGGAATCAGCAAAAAAATAAACAGAAAAAAGAAAGGAAAGGAAAGGAAAGGAAAGGAAAGGAAAGGAAAGGTGAAAGAAAGAGCAGAGTGGCCTCGGGACAGCAGACCTAGTGTGGTTTGGGCTGAACAAGTCTGAAGTACACACTCATTAAAGCAGACACTAGACTTCAAAGACACAGACACAGCCATAGCCATGCAAGAGGAAGAGCAAAGAGAGAGAAGCACACATAAAAACTCTGCTCTAATATGTGACAAACACAGTGCTGCAGCACACAACTGACACTGTCACATGACTGACAGCAATAAAGCAATGAGTGAGTGAGAGTGAATGATACGAAAGACTGACTATCTAGGCTGTGTTGGGGAGGATTTACTGAAGCTGAATTACATATTAGCAACTGATTCACCAAAAGAATCAAATAATCAAATGAATCAGACTCGTTGGAAAGCTCAAGTCCAAATGATTCCCAGTTTTTCTAGCCCTTGTTATCAGATAAGAGATTATCCCAGATACAGAGGGAAGGTGAGATATACAAGATATTTGCTCAGTTGCTGTTTGATGCTCAGACTGTAGGCGTTACACGCTTTAACAGGCGTGCGCCGCGTCCATTAAGTTCTGGGTCAGAGCGACAACAACAAATCCTGAAAAAGAATTACATCCTGAGGCGAGAAAACAGACTTCAAAGTGGGTGTGTTTAATTATTCTGTGATCCTCTCCTCTTGTGTTTTTTTTTGAGGGAACACAATGCGGAAACACAGCAACCACGCTAACAACGGGCGGCTGAGTGCATGCATGTGTCAGCAACCAGAGCCTGCTGGGAAATGTCGCTCGCACCGGATAATATTCCAAACCAGCACTCTCCAGAGACTCGCAAACTCAGTCTAATGAGAAGCCACTGCTGTTTCTTACCAGCCTCCGCTCTTCTAATTAATTAGACAGAGTCATTTAATTTTGTCTACATTACCCTTGTTTGAGGCTTGTCTGGGGAGTACCATTAAGCTTTTAACGCAGTGGAATCCGCCCCCTTCTCTCCATCAAAAACCAAAAAATCAATCCCATAATGCCTTGTTTAAAGCTCTGCCCCTGTCAAACCGTCTAGCACATCCTATACATCCTAGCACGCCTATACATCTAATCCAAACAAAAATGTACTTTTGAGGTTGGACTGAATACACATGTTCACTATGAAAGCTTTTTTTCTTTTAAATAAATACATAAAAAGGGAGACTTTTTGACATTATTCTGAGTTAACATCTCGCAATTCAGATTTTATCCCTATATATTGAGTTGACATGGCTTTTTTCTCAGAATTCTGAGCTAGCATCTTGGAGTTCTGACATTTTTCCTCTCAGTTCAGAGTTAACATCTCACAATTATCACAATGTTACTAAGAATACTGAAATAACATCTTACAATACTGACTTTTTTTTTCGCAATTCTGTCTTTTTTCTCAAAATGTCTGGAGGACAATTCAGAGTTAGCATCTTGCGATTCGGACTTTTATTAACATGTCACAATTTTGACTTTGTGGAATTTGTCTTTGAATTCTGAGTTAAAATCTTGCAATTCTGACTTTTTCGCAATTCTGTCTTTTTTCTCAGAATTTGGAGAATTTTTCTTGGAGTTCTATGTTAACATCTCATAAGTCCGACTTTTTCGCAATTCTGTCTTTTTACGTCACAAATCAGAAAAAAATTGAATCAAAAGATTCTAAAAAGACAGAATTTCGAAAAAGTCAGAATTGCAAGATTGTAACTCAGAATTCCAAGAAAAATTCTCAGAATTCTGAGAAAAAAGACAGAATTGCGAAAAAGTCAGAATTGCGAGATGTTAACTCAGAATTCTGAGAAAAAAGACAGAATTGCGAGATGTTAACTCAGAATTATGAGGAAAAAAAGACAGAATTGCATGAATTCTGAGTTAACATCTTGCACTATTTTTTTTCTTAGAAATTATTAGCTAACACTTTGCAATTCCCATATTTTCCTCTTAATTCTAGTTGTGAGACATAAATTCTGAGATACTGTTAAAAGTCACAATTAACTTTTTCTTTCTTAATTTATTTTAAATAAGTTATGCAACTAAGCTTCCACACCTCCCTGACTTTACATTCTCTTATAAGCTAAGGTTGGTGTCCATCTGCGTATTCCACTGGGAACAGATCATCAGCCTGAAGACCACAGACAGGAATACATCAGACTTCACAGACTAACAGGCTTGAAGGTTAAAGGGACGAGTGTCAGAGGAATTGCTTGCTTCCGTGGGGAAGACGAATCCCTTGAGGGAAAATGTGCTTCATGCAAAACAACTTAAGAGGAATGTGTTGGAGTTAATTACACCCACTGAGGACATTAAATAGAAAGGAATTGCTCAGTTAGACAATAATTAATTTTAATCAAAAGCAGGGCTTCTTGAGCAACACAGAGACGCCTCCGCTTGTCAGAGTCCAAGGGAACAAGGACAGCTTCAAATACTACCGGCAGACATTGGTTAGGTTAGTTAATCATATTTTATTTGATGTAAACAAAATCAAGGCAGTGCAGAATTAAAGAATATTTCATTATATGCCAAGCTCACAAAAAAAATTTACAATGAGGGCAGTTATCTTTACTGTGTTTGCTGTATTCAGTTAATATTGACAAAACATAATTTAGGGTGTGGTTGAAATATGCAAAAAGAAAAGACAATTCTCCTATGACTATACTGTTGGATAATGTCATTAGACAGAGTGTGATTGTGTTCTTTAGGATGTAAAACACGGCTGAGAAAGTATTCTGGAATAGCAGATTTTATCATTTAAACAAAAAGCTGTTTAAGGCTTGAGTACACTATAAAATCTTTCCCCAGTTTTATGCTCAGACTTTTTTAATCGAGTTAATAGATTTTACAGAAAAGCAAACAGTGTACGATGGGCACAGACTTTTTAAGCTTCAGACTATGAATCCATCATTTGGAGGAACATCAAACATGTTATTTTGAGCTAATTTTAGAACAGTTTTCATTTGTCATGCATTTTTTTGTGTGTGAAAATGTTTAATGTCTTGTAGTGTGTGATACTCAGTTGCTTGATGTCTAGTTCTTATTTGTAACCGTTTAAATCAGCAAATATAAGATGCCTAGTGTTTAAAAACAAACAATCTGCGTACTGTGTTCCAGCCTTTACTCTAGCCATAAATATATGTTTTTTTTTAATACCTAAAACTTGCCAGAAAACTGCCAGAAAGGGAGGCTTACAGCTTTTTTAGTCAAGCCATTACCTCCTTTTAACTGTGTGCCTGGGAGGCTGATATTGGCGTCTGCTTGAAAGAGGAACATGGAGGTCACAGCTAATGGCCGATGTGGAGCAGGAGCGAACTCTGGGTCATCGCAGTAGAGGTCACAGAGTAAAAAAAAAGACATGCAAAGCTGATGAAACTACACGAAAACAATGCACGGCAGAGGCTGTTACACAAAAAAGCCTAAGCCCTTGAGAAGCTCGGATGCAAAATGGAGCTTGCGGTTTATTTATAGCTGCAAAACTTCTGGGACTCTTTTTGGAAAGATACCGTCTCCTCCATTTGACTTTGAACCCCATCCGAACCCAACCCTGCACGCTCCCTGTAATCATAAGCCGAAGACAACTTTCAGCCTGACATCCGTCTTTGACAGGCAGCGTAACAAACGGTTTATTCAGAAAATTAATTTGCAGAAACAAGCCTCGGCTCATCTGCCAATGAGTTAAGTGCTATCAATTTGGACAAGCATGGGAATGCTAAAGACTGACTCACGTGGCATGTCTGTTAAATGGCTTTACATTTCATTTGTGTAACACAATTAACTGCTGTAGATTTTCCCGGGATCTGAATGACATGGTGATTCACTTTCTCTGGAACGCCGTGCTCGCTGGTGACGAATCGAGCGGTTTGATTGGCCTTGGGGTTCAGGCTTGTCTCGTTCTTCAGGTTGAAATAACACATGGGTCCTAAAGCCCAAAACATTTGGCGTAAGGCGTACACAAGTGTGCACAGGTGCACGACTTATATCACCACCCAGGAATGCTGAACGCTGCCTCTGGACTCTCATTAGGCTGTGAAAAGTGGTGTTATGAATTCAAGGTGAACGAGGGTGGGTACAAAGCAGAGGTGGAGAGAAAGACAGCACTGTTGTGTATTCGACCCAATAAATTATGCCTGTGCTCGGGGAGCAACAACAAATCTACAATTGGCGCTATTGTGCGGTTTGTTGTTTTAGTCGACAGCGTACACCCTGGAGATATTGTGCATGCCGTAAATCATTCCACGGGGCCTCGAATCAACTAAATGAATTGTTCTCATTTAAGTTCTCATTGAAACTCGCTTCAGGTCTGTTCTTTCGTTTCTTTCTGGCTAATTCAGCTAATGTTAGATAACACGTACCTGCTATTATGTCTTTCAGGTCTGAGGTAAAAGGTTTGAGTGCTCCTCAATGTTTTCTGGCATACCTGTCATACATATTCACTCTTTCCCTCTCTTGAAACAGCCAAGCATTCACTAATTGAGCTGATTTAGTGCAGTTGCTTGAATATTTCCATTCTATGTAGAACAATCTCTATGCAAATTGAGCTCAGTATAGTTTCCCGACTTATATTCATACGAAAAACATTGAAATTCATCCATTACTGAATGATGGCTGTGAGAAGATTAGAACTTCGGTTCGGTTCAGGCAAGTTTGAGTTTGTCATTTATTATTGCTAATTCGTCTTTTTCTGACACTTCCCATAATCCATCTCCCTCGGAGACCTACATGTTTGTAAGATCTGCGGAGTAGGACCTGCCAAGGGGAAAGTCTCAAAACAAACGTGTCCTTCTCAACTGGAAATCCATAAATCCATAGACTAGCAATTCCCCGATAAATAACTCAAACACAAAGCAAGAGAAAACATGATTTCACTCTCTTCAGACAGAGCACATGGGGAAGCATGTGCAGGGACTTGCCATTTTGAAAGCTTCAATTGTGGATGAAGGGTGAGTCACGCTGTCGCCCTGCATCAGGAGACCTTCTATCCTCATCTTTTACACTTGTCCATCTCTCTTGCTGTCCTGTGACCGCTGAGAAAGAGCAAGGATGCCAACGGCTAGAGCAAGATTGGGTCAAATGTTGGCAAACTAAATAGCACCATTTTTTTTTTACAGTGGATACAACTGTATCGAAATCTCTTATATTTCTTCTATGTCTTCTCATACTTCTTAACATTAATTTGCACAGCTTTAAGACTCTAATTTTGGAGTCAATGCCAGTGTATTTTATTTTTATATTTGGCAAAAAACAAGTAAGCAAATATAGTGATTACAATATTCAAAATAGCATGATGAAATAATAATAATAAATTAACACTAATAAATAATAATAAGAAAAACGATTCAGTGACTACAATGCTTATTTCTTCACTGAAATTAAACCATAATAGATTTTAAAACATTTAGTTAATGTTTATATTTAGTCAACACTAATAAACATAACAATTTTATATACATATAAAAAAATACATACTACAATGCATATTTCTCAAACAAAACCATAAACTGACAGAAAAATAATAAATACATGTACTATTTCAATCGCTCTAATAAATATAAAATAATCTACAAATAAATAGGACATAATAAAAATGTAAACAATATTTAGATAATCAGTTAAAAACATTAATTATCCAAAATTTTTTATTAGATTTTTTTTTTCCTTATAAATTTTTCTTTTGAAAAAAATAAATTTTTAATCTCTCTACTATACATACTATAATATACAGTAAATGTATCGTTCGGTTATTAAACCATACAAAATTGTGATATAACGTACTCTGGCACAGCCATTTATTAGGATGTTTGACATTAAAAATCTGCCAGTTACGAAGTCATATAATAATTTACGATTGTTCTTTATCACACATCTTGCAAGCATTTAAAAAATGCAAACCTTGTCTTAAATTTTCCTTACCAAATACGTTCTTAATATTTGTATATATACAGTATATATTTATATTATATGTATATAAACCTTCCAAAATGACCACAGTAAATCAAGACAGATATGTATACAAGCATCTGCTTCTGGCAGTCTGTTTGCTGCAGCCTCCCACAAGGAAAACCCCCACAATTTTAAAAGGCACAATAGCAGATAAATAAAGCACAACGCACACAAAAATTGCACTGACATCTCCTGATTCATCACAGCAATCTTGACAAAAAGATTTCAGAGGCAGCTGCCCCTAACACACTAAAGCTCTGACCTCAGCAACACTATAATCTAGAGCTGGACTGGAAGGTGACTTGAAATTCAGCCGGTCATTGCTGTTGTGAGCTATACTCAGTGGCCTGCAGAATACAGAACGACTTCACACAGACAAAAACTTCTCTGAAGTGTAAACATGTTTTCAAAGGCGGATAAAAAGGAGTGTTGACGCCAAGAGTGACAAGTGCTGCTTTCTTAAAGGGTTCACAGCAAAGACACGGCCTAGTTCTCAAACCGCAGGAGACCGAGATGGGCATTTGAGATGCACAACAGGGACGACTGTAGTCTCACAGCAGCAGCAGACACAGAAACTACTGTATCACCGCTCCAAACTACAGTTCTCACTGTCTAATTGGCTACATAAGAGTGAAAAATGCCTTTGATGGGCCTTTGAAACACTCTGGATGGTAGTCTCCCAACCACACAGCACTTTATGAGATATTCTGTCAGAACTGTGTGATTTGGGTTTTAAAAAACGCAGTCGAGCTATAATGACGACAGATGCTGTGTCGTGAAAGCCTCTGCAGAACGTCCAAACCAAAAGACATTTGTGTGTAATAAATACTACTGAGAAATGCTTGAGCCAGACGAGGCACTAACTGCATCTGTACGATGACTTCCTGAAAACTACACGAATCGTGGCTCTGTTGTGCCTTCATAACGTTGTCTCAATCAAGGTTTGAAATATTGTTGATTAAGGGTATTATAAACAAGTCTTTGGATGTACTATTATTTTAATATTATTTACATATTATTAAGTTTTTTTAGTATACAGTCTTTTTTTTTTATGTTTTTAATTTCCAAAATTGTTTTTATGCGTTTAACATTTTTATTTGTTTTTTTTTGTTTTCAATTTACAACACAATGTAGGAAATCCCTGTCCTGAATAATTTGCAAAAAAAAAAAAAAAAAAGAATCAAATCAATGATTGTCCTTCTACCGTACTGTAAGTCCAGTCAGTGTCAGTGCATCTGTACTGCACTGGCAGCTCATTGAACTCTTGACACGTTGAGTATGAGTTGAGCCACTTGAGTACGTTTATAAGCAACTGAAAAAGCACAAATGTCAGAGCAAAACACCCTGAGACACCAGAGGGTTAAGCAGAGACCGGCATTACTTCGGTATGGAAAATGGTGCTGCAATCAGTTGTAACAACTAAAAATGAGTTGAGATAACACATATCCAACTTAATTAAACTATTTTAAACATAGTCAAGAAATGACTTTTTTTAAGTCGTAATAATGTTAATTTCAGTCATTTGTTTTTACAGTGCAGTACAGTCAAAATGTCTCAGAGTAAATAATGAGCTGCAATCTGTTAAATGTATGGCAGTGAACATTTAACAACTAATGGTACAAAACATAAAAATGAATTTAACATGCAAATGGAACTTCTTACATCTTGTCTACGAGACAGTGCAGTAAAACCGGATTGCTCTCATTATAATCAATGAAGCTGTCTACACTGCATGTGAGATGCTGCTTGTTAGTGTGTAACAAGAAAGACAGCAAGAGCAAAAATCTATCAGAGCTGCTCTGCTGGAGGAAGAGGGCTATGTGAAACAATATATATCTATACACACAACGTCTTTGTATCAAGATATCGCTCGAGTCCAGTACAGCTAGCTAGCCTTTTCATTTTATGGACAAACTGAGACATTTTTCAAAATATCTTCTTTTGATTTTGTTTTGGAATGACTTGATGAGTAAATCATGACATCAAAGGTTTAGTATACCCCAAAGTGAAAATTCTGTCATGAATTGTTCACTCTCATGTCTTTCCAAACCCATAAGTCCTTAAATTAAGATATTTTTGATGAAATCGGAGAGATATCTGACCCTCCATAGACAGCAATACAACTGAAGTGATCCCACGTCCAGAAACATCAGTCCATGTGACATTGTCTTCCACCATTTTGGAGAGTAGCACAATGCACATTGCGATGCGTATCATAAAAATATTTTCATTTGTGTTCCGAAGATGAACGAATGTCACAACATGAAGGTGAATAATTAATGATTTTAGGGTGAACTAACCCTTTAAAGGTTGGAAAACACGGCGTCAAAACATCTTTGGCGGGTGTTCTCAGCGTCTCTTCATATTTTTCAGAATCTCAAATGCAGCATTTATTAAGAGGATATGTCAAGTTAAAAAACAGCTCAACTTTTGACATGTAGCACAGAGGATCAACGTCAGCTTTAAATCAACGGACCAATCATATGAATCTGGGGATGTGATGAGCGACTTGAGTGCATTCAGTGCCTAGAATTGGGAGTTAATGTACCTCTAAACATGCCTTCTGTTCAATTCCACTGCGCTCTGTCTCGCTGCTTTTAACGCAAGAGCACATTCTGGACGGCCCATCAGAGGGTCCCTTACATGAGTAATTGTTTATGACAACGCTCCGACAAACAAAAGCCCTTTTCAGACTGGATTAGTTTTGTATGGAGAGGTGTGGTGGAGTAATATAATAATTACCAGACTTTTTCCATTATTTTAATCCCATCTTGAACTGGCCATGACAGTCATTTTTCTGTTCCATCACCTTTTACTTTTAACGAAATGTTCTAAAACAAAATAAATAATCCACCTATTAATGTCCAAGCTTGTCTGATGTTCACAAAGCAATCTTGTGAGAATTAATATGCTGGCAACAGTCTCCCACATTTCATTACGCTACTGCTGTACATCAAGAGTGGACTCTGATGAAAATAAAAACTACATTATAGCATTTTTACTGAGTGCTTTTTATTTTGAAAACCTTCCACATTTTACTTATGATATATCATTTAAATGCAAATAGCATTTGTTATTTGTGTAGAAAAGTGGAAATGTTTCTAGTTTACTCATAGCCTTTTGCATCTTATTTTACAGGACAGAGCATGAGACATAGCGCAAACTAAGCTCAAACCCACATTCCCCTGAGCGCAGCAGCTTTTATGTGTCATGACACACAAGCTTGTGAACTATCCACTGTGCAATGGTTTCAAACTAAGCATGTCATTTTGTGATTGGAGCAAGGAGACAAGGGGAAATTGCAAGTGATTGTACATCGCTCAAAGACTGTTGTCTGCTTCGTTCTTTGAACAAATGTTTCAAAAGAAAAAAACAAAAGATATACTAGGGCAATGTGCCCTGTGCAAATTCTCAGCCTTTTTTAATGTCCACTGCAGGATTGTAGATTCAAATATGCAAGCAAGACTGTTCAATACCAACTATATGATTATGCTTCATGTTAAGGATTTAATATGCAGACGAAATGAAATAGCTACAGTAAATGAGTGAGAGCAAATGCATAAATGAATTTAACAAAACCATTTGAGTGATTTCAACATAGATCACTCATCTTGTGCAATAACTGATGTTTAATATTACATATGTCCAGAAAAAAATTATTTCCTAAAAACTATTCCTGTCCTAAAACATTTTTTTTTTTACTTATGATTAATCCAATGACAATTTCTATAAAGAAATGTACATATATTTACATGTATATTTTTATATTCAAATAATTAATATTATATATATATATATATAAATAAATATATTTAACATATATTTTCTTAGAAATATACGTGAATGTCTGTGTATTTATGTATACATAATAAATTTAAAGACTACACACTACACATTTATTTTGGATTTATATGGTATATTAATGAAATTTTATATACTTTACTGTATTGTACTTGCACAACTGTTTGATCTAAATTCATAAGTAAGGACTGCTAAAAACATCTTCTCCACTAAGGAAGCTATCATACTATTAAATCACAGCTATGGTGGTTAGCGTCTAGTGGGGGGTAAATACAATATCCCATTTATTAACTGACTTGTGCTGAAAATTTCAGCGTTTACCTTGCTTTTCCATACTGCTTGGCAAAGGATTTTTGGATCACATTGTGATGCAGAATGCATAATTACGTAGACACCGCAAACTATTTTTACCTCCTCTAGTTTTAATCTTCTCGAATAATTAGCATGCATGGCACGAGGCTTAATGCAAGAGTCAAGATAAACAGACTGTATGATGGGAAATAAGCTCACTGCTGGGATTCTCCTGTGCGTGGCAGCATGGCAGATTTGTTGGACCCCGGGCTCTTTCACATTTGCACTATGGACAGCTGATAGGTGACATTTTTAACAGTCTATTAAAGATGGCTCTGTGAATAAAGCATGCATGAGGTGTCTGCTCTTTAAAGTGGATTGAATAAGCAAAGAAAAAAATCTCAGAAAAACTTCCGAATGAAAATTCGGCCTGGGACATGCAATATATCTCATTTTCCAGACTCTTTCAAACGCATGAACTGAGTAAGAATTGAGAGCCAGACATGCTCCAAGGACCAATTGTGATAACTTAAAATACAAAGTCTTATTTAAGTTTGTTCACAGAAGTTCTTTGCATTAAGAATGGGATATTTCATCACATATCAAAAATGTAATAGTCCCTTCGGCCAGCTTATTAAACAACAGTAGTGTAGGCTATATTTTTAATCAAATCAAATAAAAATGGAAGGCTCATCATGCTTGATTTTTACCTTTTAAATAAATAAATAATTTATTCAGAAAAAAGGTTGTGCTGCTTTTTGTGTTAATTCCCTAAGCACATTTTAAAAAAATAATAAATAATATTATTGACCTCCAAAAATAAAATTTTTATTTAATTATTTATTTATACTCTTCAATATGCTCAAAATACTGTTGGCCAAAGACATTTATATATTTAAATGCTACTAAACCAGGTTGAAGCTCAAATTATTTTAAAGTATTTAAGTATTTTAACCTTTTTATCGCTTTGACATATTTTAGATTTTTTTTTTTTTTTTTGAGCAATAAAACTGTGATTTTCAGTCATTAAGTTTGTTCCATCTTGTCTAACGTTGACCGTGACCTTCATTGGTCTGTGATAAGATCCAAGCTGTCTGTCCTCATCCTGACTCACTGGCAGAAGAAGAGATACGCTGAAAGGGAAGAATAGGTGGAGGGGGGTCTTGTCTTAGTCAATGAGTGTCCTAGGGCCAGAGAAGGAGGTTTGGGATTCCTCAGGGAATGAGAAACACTGCAGACGTGCTCGTGGTCTCACACACCCCGCTCTTGTTCTCTCTCAGGACAGCCAGTGTTCCTGGCAGCTGGACAACATGCTTCAGTCGTGCAGGATGAGCTGGAACGTCTACGGCCTGTCCTGATGGAGAGGAAATTCCTACCTTGGACTGTTTTCTGGCATTCCGACTCTTGGAGGAAAAGCACCAAGCATCCCTAGCAGAGATAACAGACGACCCAGGTCACCTCAGTCTAAAACTGCTGGGATCAAAATAGCTCGGATGGAAGCGGATGCGGAGCGATTAAATGATTTTTGATCTTCGAAAACATGGCCAGAAATAATGGAAAAGCAAAGCATTTTTGTTCACAACCGACAGTAACCCATGCAGAACACAGTAAAGAATGCAGATACCGCATATCCTGAGAACTGTTGACTGACAAAGATGGAGGAACGCAGATAAATGTCACCACATCAAAGCCTGAACAAAACCAATTCTCGTGGAAAACCACAGCAAGGTCTGCAGTAAAGAGAACCAGGGAGAAGGGGGAAAAAGAACCAAACCAGCAAAAAAAAAATGCATGTAGAGACAAGTTTAACTTAGAAATTGCTACTAAAACAATTACAAATGATCTAATTTGGAGTTCCACTTGATTTTTTAAATAGTAGTTAATAATAGCTAAGTTTAAATAGTATTGTCTTTGTAAAACACAGTAGTCTTTGTTTTTTTCATAACTTTTTTTTGTACAAGAGCAACCGGCAGAGGCATCACACACACTCTTTTGTTACACAGAAGACTGTAAGTCACACAGGTTTAGAAAGACATGAGGATGAGTTCATTTGGAGGTGAACTAATTCCTTAAAGTCGCTTTCCGAAGCAAAACATCTAGCGCAAATAACTTCACAGGACTTTGGAGTGCAGCACCACAGCAGGGCAAATAAAGGTAGAACATGAATGCAAGAGACTCTACATGAATTACTAATACACAAATCCCATTTCAAAGAAGGGCAAGACTGAGTGGAATAATCTCCTAAAACCAGAGCCAGTACAGCTTTTAATCCCACTCTCTGAGCTTTACTGATATTGTCCATCATGTATGCAGCTGGAAGATGATACATGTGGAGCTTTGCACTTCACACCACAGCACAAAGCAGAGAAACACCACATTAGCCCCCCGCACTCAAGAAACTCCTCAACCTGGAGACCAAAGTGGAGAGGGAAGGAGAAGGTGGTTGGCATTGTAAGGCTGATGACTCCACTTCACTGCTCTTAAAAGCTTTTCAGTTCCTCTCTGCATTAATTGTGTATGGGAAGCGCAAGGTTCAAAGCAGTTTAATAACAAGCCTCTATTTCCACCTCTGATAACCTGTCACTATATATCTTCACAGCATGCACCATGCATTACGCACATGTGGCCGCTTTTGCATGCACTCATGTGCCAGGTATGTGCACGCCTGTACAGGAGAGAGAAAAAAGCCCCAAAGAATGTCTCTGAACGCCTCCGTGCAGAAAACAACAAGCCCTCTTGCTTTACTCGGTTCTCACGCAGCTGCAAAACACTGGCACGCCTCCATACAGATGGGAGAGGAAAAGAAAAGAGACAGGTTCCAAAAAGCAAAAATAGCAGCAAAACCCATTAAAACCCATTTTATTGTAATAGATTATTACCAGAATTGGAGAATAGCTGAATAAAAGGAGAAAAGCCAGTAATTTAACTGTATTTTTCAGTAGCCTGACAGTAGCTCAGCTGCTTTTAAAACAGAATAGCTTTTCTTGTAACAAGCTATCTGGGGTAAAATAGACGCAAATTCTTTTTAATATTTATACTTTTATTTAAAATAGACATACACAATATTTGGTAACACTTTAGAACACAATTAACCACAATCTATCTATCTATGTGTGTGTGTGTGTGTGTGTGTATATATATATATATACATATATATATATATATATATATTCAATCTATGTGTATACATATAAATAGGGGTGGGCGATATGACGATTTTTGATCGTGGACGATAAACATTTCTCCACGATCTGCTTTTTAAGGAATATCGTAGTATCATGCTATTTTATCATGTCCGTTTCAAGTAAAAATAACATTTTATAGTTCCCAACAGGGACTATCACATTAAAATAGTTTTGATATTGAGGGTCACAGTCAATGTCCTCTGAATACAGGTGTCAGCTGTGACTGCACACAAAATCTGAATGAACTCTAAATGAGGAGTATTTCCATAGTGCTTAAATTTATAAGCATGACATATTGCCTCCTGCATTATCTCCTCTGAACACCTTGGGCTAAAGGACCAAACCAGGCCAACGTGGCTGCAGTAGGAAAATCTGGCAGAGGCTGAGGTGGAAGGAAAGCCCAGTTCATATCAAGCACCTTTTCAGCTGACTTGCTCTTTTGGCTTTGAAAACTTTTAGGAGCATTTTGAAAATGACCCCAGTGGCCTACTGATGGCTCACTGAATGCAGCAGAATTGGGCGAGTTGGTGTCTGCTGAGCTGGGCTCATATATCTGTGAGAAGATAGACGGCTTCCCTAAGGAGCTTAGAGTAAGAGGCCCAACCGCCAAACGGGGTGGAACTTTAATCAAAGCTGACTGCTGCGACTTGCAACTTTTCCGAAATAGAAATTAAGCCTTTAATCGCCACTTTTTTCCCCCATATTTTGTGTTTTGGCCCTGTAAAACCTAATCCCTGAGCGTTTGTGAGAGTGCTGTCATGCTTTGAAGGCCTGGCTGTCTGACGTTACTCATGTAAGTCACGTTCAAACGCAGGCGACGGGGTGGGATCAATTGGCGGATGGAAGATGCGCGCTGAGTGCAACGGACAGTGAACGCCGAAACATAATATTTGTCTTGGCTTCTTTCTGCAGCTGTTTAGAAGTGAAGAGTGCGTGAAGAGGTGTTGATGAGGTTTTAAAAGAATGGCAGCTCATTAGCTTCCTGAAGTATAGCACACAAAGACTGAAGTACCTGCTCTTCAATCAATTAGCTGCCTGTAACAAAGCATCTGAGAGCATCAACACTGAAAACATCATTTTCAAATAGATTTTTACACACTGCAATTTTAAAGTTTGAAGTCATACAATTTTTTTTTTATGCAAAGCTTTTAAAAAAGAAGTCTCCTAGGCTCATCAAGGCTAAATTTATTTAATCTAAAATGGAGCAAAATATTATATATATATATATATATGTATTATAGTATTACTACTTTATATATTAAATCATTCCCTATAGTATATTGTTACAATTTTAAATATGTTTTTTATTTGAATATATTTTAATACAATTTATTATTAGCAAAGCTATTTATTCATTTACAATCTTCAGTTTCATGTAATCCTCTTAAAAATCATTATAATATGCTGTTTTAATTTGTATATTGTATATGAAACTACTATGAAAAACTAGATTTTTGCATCTGTTTTAGAAAATGAACTCATATGTTCATATATAAGCATTTTTTTTGCATCTATCTCTCTCTCTCTCTCTCTCTCTCTCTATAGATATATATACAGTATATATTTTTTTGCATTTGCAGAATTTTTAACAATAATCTGGTTAGCTTGATGAAATGTACTCTTGCGATGTAGAAAATTAACCAGATGAAAATTTAAGTAATATACTTTATATATGTGGAGAAAAAAGGTAAAAAGGTAAATGTAATCAAAGGTAAAATTAAGCATAACTGTAACCCAACTATCATCTCTATTACTTTCTAATGAAAACTACTTACAGTCATCATCATTTATTTATGATAAATTATAATACTTAATTTAAACAGCCCCAAACTTAACATATCTCTTTGTTTCTAAATAATGACCTAACATACAGTAAGTTCTGCTCAAAAACATTCTAAAAACACTTTTTTATTATTTAGCAGAAAGGAAAACATGAGCAAAAAATTACTCAGGGCTAAATGAGCATGTGCAAACCTATACCTCACTACAACTTTATTGTAGGAGAGCCTGTGGTTTGGCTTCAAAATAATATGCAATTCTGTGACTGTTGACTAGGAACCGTCAGAATGCATCTAAACGCGTGGAAAAGTTTGAATCATCATCATCCACCACCGTGAAGCTTACGTACAAACAAGGATTTCTCATTTTACTTGAGCCGGAGGAAGATTAAAAGTTTGAAGCCCTGAGCCCTGACGGCGTCTTTGCTCTCTCTCTCCCTCCTTCAGGTTGTGGATTGGAAGTTTAAAGTTAGACAGGTTCAAAGCTTCGGCAGGGGAAACATTCAAATAAGCCTCTGCAACGTAGATACAAACCCCAATCCAGACGTTTTGCATTAAAAGTGCATTAAAGTGCATTTTAGACCCGGTGTCTACTTTTAGACCTAGCGCTACTTTAAAAAAAAAAAGAGTCAAGATTGTTACAGGTTCAGTGCGAAATGCATACAACAAGCATCTATGGCACAAGAGGTAATTATGGATAGAACATTCCAGTGAGTAATTCAAAACTGAGGTAATCCTCTCAGTCCGCCGAGATTCCTAGAGGAAATTAAATGTCGATCTGGATGTTGTAACCTTTGCATACCGCCAGCCTCTTTTCTGTTTCCCTGCCAGAAGACCTTGGGACAAAAGAGGAGCAACTTTCTCAGGTATCGACTTTCAGCAAGACACAATGAAGTCCATCTAGCACAAACCAGGCGCTTTCAGCAGAGCTGCGTTCGTTTTCTACAAAAAACAGATGGGGTGAGCGTCAATGATCGGAATTTCCTTTGTGTGAGCTGGTGTGAACAAAGAGGTCAAATGGGATCCGAGATCACAGGGAGATCACATGTGCCCTCTGTGCATGCTATTACAATGCTGATCTAGAAGTCAATGGCCTATTCAGGGGAGCCAGATTACGACGGTGTAGAGGCTTCTACATGGGCTCGTATTTACAAATCCACCCCATGAGAACTTAACAAGCACATAACGCCAGCGGCCTTAACCCGCTCTTCTCTTGTAACTCAACCTTCGAGGGGATAATTGAGGTAACAGGAGGCTGATCTGGAGGAAACTTGCTCTGAAGTTATGGTGGCATTGAAAAAACAAGGCACGGATGTAATTCTGGCCTTCTGCAGCTGCGGATGATTAAATTGACGGGCACTGGTGTATTCACAGGTTGGGAGCTCTGTGTGAGCTTCTGTATTTTAGCCCTGATTCAGCAATCAGGGTCTTTGTAGCAGGTCAGCATTGCATTTCAGTGCCGAACAGAGAATGGCTTTAGGGACTGCAGACTCATCTAATATTATAATGAGTTGTGCTCAAAGGAACAGCTGGGCAGTTCTGGCTGCTACTATGCATGAAACGTTCCACTATGAAGGCCAACAAATATGGCAAAGAATGAGTTAGGCTGATGCTAATGAAATGAAATTAGCTTACTGAAGAGAAAAAAAACAAGTTTGCATAAATGATAGTAACAATACATGATGCAGGACAACAAAGATTTGAGATCACCTTGAGCTATTTCACTCGAAACTGGTCAACATAAACCCTTTCTATTTCTCACTTAGCTGCTTCTATAATAAAGAGCTAATAACAGTGAAAACCGCTGTCTAAGGCAAGGCACTGCAGGCAAAAACACTGTTTTTCATGCAATGGTCAATTTAGCTTTTTCTTCAATGGAAAGAAAACATCCAAAATACATTTTTATCTTTATCTCTTTGCGTCTACAGATTTCAATTTAAAAGCTGCTTTCTCCACTTTGCTAGCATTACATACACAACATTCCACTTACGTTCTGAAGGTTTTTGTTCATACATCATTTTTCATATGGTTTGGATGGTAAATTTTTTTCTGCCTGTTGACAATATTTTCAGATTTACGGAGCGAGAATAAAAAAGGTATAAAAATGACAATATGTCAACAAAATGAATGAAACTTTGAACCTAGCTTTATCCAATATTATATGTAAATATGCACTCAAATTAGAGCATATTTAAATGTAATGAAAATGTTCTTGTTCTCTGGTCGTCTATGATGTAGATATATATATTTATTTCATCAGAACATATTTGAGAAATTTAGCGTTGCATTACTTGCTCACCAGTGGATCCTCGCAATGAATGGCTGTGGTCAGAATGAGATTCCAAACAACCTATAAAAATATCACCATAAACGGCATGTTTGTAAGAAACAAATAAGAAGAAAATAGCTTTTAACTTTAAACAGTCACTTTTGGACAAAATCAAAAATAACACTTCCTCTAGAGAAAAAGCTCAAACTGTGTTGTCCTCTCACATCAAAATCGTCCCACATATTTGCTTAATACTTTTTTAACAAAGAATCATGCAGTTTTTCACGTTATGAGATATTAACTGATACACTGGAGTGGTGTGGATTACTTCCTGGATGGTTTTATCAACTTTTCGGACTCTCATTTTTTTGACGGCACCCATTCACTGCAGAGGGTCCATCGGTGAGCAAGAGATGTGCAGTAAAGCTAAATTTCTCCAAATATGTTTTGACGAAAAACAAACTCATCAACATCTTGGATGGCCTGCGGACGACTACATTGTAAGCAAATAATTTTTTTTGCATTAACTTTTCCTTTAATTAAACAATGCCTCATTTGCATATTTAAACATTACATTACAGAAAACCTGCAACACCAAGTAAACTGCTATTCTTCCTGCAATCAATCAACTGCTGAAGCATGGCTTTATCTGTCGGTTACATTTATTTACTTTTTAACCTGGGGTGTCTTGCCTTAAGAAACAAGTTCAGGACTCACCTTGAGCTTGTCGAAGCGATCGCTGAGCGAGGTGACCTGATGCTCGCGGTGCCGTCCCACCAGCTTGCAGAGAGCGCATATCAGCTGGTCGTCCACCACGCAGTACATATTGACTTTCTCGTTCTCATGCTCCAGGCAGGCCAACCCACGCAGCTGAGCATCCGCCACCGGCTCCACCAGACGATGGCTGGTGAAGGGCTTTTTATTGGGGTGCGTGGCCCGCAGGCAGCGGTCGCAGTACGACACCTCGCACGTCACGCATGTCTTGACAGCCTCCCTCGGGGGCTCCTGGTCGCAGAACTGGCAGCCGACACGCTCTAGGGACATGGCGCTACTGGCGGGGCTGCCCCTCGCGCTCCCGCCGAGCGTAGCGTTGTAGGGTCGCGGCCGGCGACTCTCGTTGGGGGAGTTGGGCCCACTGACGGAGGCCTTCTGGAAGCGGTCAATGATGTTCTGCAGTGTCACATTGCGCTTCAGGCCCTCCAGGCCGCGCTGGTTGAGCGTGATGACGTAGCGGCAGGTGGGGCACTGGAAGGCGGAGATGGACTCGAGAGGCTTTGTGCTGGAGCAGTGCGAGACCAGGATGCGGTGGGCACAGTTGAAGCACAGGCTGTGGGCGCAGGGCAGCAGGAGGGGGTCCTCAAACAGTTCCAGGCAGATTGGACACGTCAGCTCGGACTCCAGTGTTTCCATCTTCAGTTGAACCGATCTAAAGGTGACATCAAATCCCACAGAAGCTGGTCAGTCACCTGTGCGGCGGATAGCTACGGGTTAGTGGCAAGCAACTTTAGTATGGCAGAAGCAGCAGAAAGAGAAATTCCGCTCAAAATCAAAAAGTCGGTGACCAAAGTATTTCAATTAGTTGAAATCATTTAAATCAGCATATTGCTAACAATTCAATTCAAAAAGCTACATATATACTAAAAAAGAAAGACTTAAAATAACCTTTTATCATTAAATTATAGCTACTTTTTTTTTACTTGATATTATATTATATTATAAAGAATTCTAACTTAAATTACAAGCCAAATATAGTGAAAAATGATTATTTATCATTTATTATTTATATTTATTAACTGCATGTAATTATTTTATATTATATTAATGCATTTAAAACTAAATTCACAAACAGAAAAAGATGAAACTAAAGAAAAGAAACATTTATCATGAAATGTAATTTGGTTGTATATTTATGTTTCTATTACATTATGTTACATAACTTCTATACTTCATCACTGTTTTGGTTGTGTATTGCTGGGGTAATGTATGTATAAGAATAATAAGAGTTAATGTCAATAAAGTGATATTGGATACTGAACTAAGCTAGATTTCTGATGACAAAAGCTAAATTAGAAAATAAATCAAACTAAAATAACCTTGATGACAACTGGAAAAAGAGGAGGAAAATATTGATTTTGAGCGGAAAATCACTAAAGTTGTAAGCAGTTTGGTTAATGACAGCACACACACATTCAAAGCATTATCTCTGGCTCAATAGTGGCAGCGTGTGTAAGCTAATAGTTTTACAAGGAGAACATAAATGTCAAACGTGATCAAGGATTGCCTTCAAGCTGCATTGTCATCGTGACAGATGGGGATTAAAGAAGTCTTTCACTTACATTCACTCGCATATGGTCTGGGCTAGATGAAGAGTGAACACACACACAATCACTCACACACCTGTTGGACACACACCAGCGAAGCAAATCAATGTCATCAAGCAACATATCCTCTGCCCATAAACTAAGACCCAATAAGATGCATCACTTCACTTAAGACAGTTTAAAGGAAAGCTAAACCCCTGAAGTAAAACCACTCCTGCGCATTTATTTTAAATCATATATTCGTGCCATGCTGCTGCTGTCTTAATGGAGGGGCTTTAGCAGATTACAATGTTTCTGCTTTGATGAATATGAATGGGCCCAAATCAGCACAGCACATCACTGAACACGGGCACCTGTGCCTCCAGCCTGCATGCTAAAATGTGTTTGTCTTTTCAACTAATGAACTGTACTTCACATGGTGTGATGATACATCGCCTGTTTGCTTAACAGTCATATAAACAAGGAAATTATGAAGAAATCACACCATATAATGACATTTTATTATTACCTTTGAAGTAGGGATGTGCACGATTATATATTTAGAAAACGGATTATTATTTGGGCATGTTTCACACCAAACATGAGCAGAGCAGTATGGTCAAATGTGAATCGCTCTCATTCCAATCAATGAAGCTAGTATAAACAGATATGCATGTGTACAGACAAGAAAAAGAAAAAGAAAATGACTTTAAAAATTAAAAACGTATTATATTATTGAAGCAAATAATAAATACATAAAATAAGTAAATAAATAGCTAAATCGTATAATAATAATAATTATTATTATTATTATATGATTTATTTATTTTTAAAACATATAATAATAATTATTATACAGTTTATCTATTTAATTATAATTATTATTATATTAAAATAAAATGTTTTATCAACAACAAAAACCAACAGAAACAACAACATCAATAATAAATATAACTATTATTATGCTGTATTTTTTTATTTCTCACTCTTGTTTCTATTTCTCCTTCTTGGGCCTGTGTGCAGCCATGTGACTTCCTATTGATTGTGCTAGACCACTCGGTGGCTTTTAACAATTTCCATCTCTGATGTTACATACAAATCAATGCAGAACTCCAAGCGCACGTAAAAGGCTATGATCACATTGCCTTCGTCTATCACATTTAGACGTCTAGCTCGCCTCCTGATCTAACCGCGACACTGTCCATCACCGTCCTATCATTCCCACATTAGGCTTCAGCTCCATCCTCTTAAATGGCTATTGAGCGTGTCAGAATCTTCAAGACACACTGCTCTACTGGAGCAGCAAGTTAGTGCCATTTCTGACAAGCAACCTGAAGCCCCTGACTGCTGCTTGAAATTATCTGACAGGTCCTGTGAGGAGCCAAAAGCTCTTGAAGTCCGCAGACATCCTGAGATCTTGTACGGAACCTTTAACTCGACAGCCAAGAAGGGCATGTGATTAAAGCAGCAGTGGACCAGGTGGAAACCGGATGAAGTCATTACTGAAAAAATTAAATAACATGCAGATATATGGTAATAAGAGCTAGTGTCCTTGTGGAATAGTCACCTTGATGGATAGCAAGAGGATTCTGTGCAAAAAAAATAACCTTTGAAAGTCTGGGTTAAAGTTATCGCAATTTTCCGGTACTGAAAATAACAATGAAAATTAAATATTGATATCATGTTAATTCTATGCCATAATATTGTAAATAATCTGCTTGACACTCCAACACAGTAGGTGGCAGCATGGAACCTTAATGTTGGTTGCCATCCTTTATTAAATAACTGTCACTCAAAACATTAAGATGATAGACGAAGGTGAAACACCTGGAAAAAGTTTGGCCAGATTAAGTGTTATTCAATTCCGTAAAAAATACAGTGAGTGAAAATCATGACAATCGGATATCATGACAGTTTGACAATTTGAGTTATTGGTTCTCATTGGCAATTTAAAAACATCATTGACTCTTTGCTAAGCTCCACCCCCTACTATAACTGGCTCAGATGTTCTTTAAAAAGCATAGGCTACCACAAAAAACTTAAAGGGGTCATATGATGCAATGCCAAATTTTCCTTTCTCTTTGGATTGTTACAAGCTGTTAGTGCATAGATAAGATCCCTAAAGTTCCAAAAGTTTCCAAACCAAAGAGATATTCTTTAAATAAGCTCCCACTTTTCTATATCACGGAGTGGGTTTATTTTCAAATATTGCCAAAATGTTTAACCAAAAAGAAAGGCGGAGCTACAATTCTCGCTGCAGTGTTTCTGCTGGTTGCTGGACACAGTGCGTGTCATTTGCGAAAGCGAAACTACTTTTGTGCTTCCAACACTGTTCCGGAACAGTTCAACACAAATATTAGAGTGTGTTCGGCACATTTATGGAGGATGGACTCCTAAAACCTGGAGAGTAACCTATGCTGGATGTTCACAGAGACTATAATGTGGAGCAATTCTACCTCTTAAAGGCTTTTGGTTAAAATAGATATTATGTTGCTTCTAACTCGATTTTACATGCCAAAATCACAGCATAGCCATTGTCTATATCTTATGTGTACTTGACTTTATTAGTCAACGGCTTGATTATAAATCAAGATTTATCCAGATTTAACATCTTGTATACATATATTATATTATATGATACATATATTCTGTTGATTTTGATTCATGCACCTGACAAATATCCTAATTTACAAAAAAAAAGAAAAAAAACCCCGAAAACTAACACTATAACTAATAAAAACTAAACTAAAACTAAGCAATTTCAAAATATAAAAACTAATAAAAACTAGCAAATCTGCCTATAAACTAACTGAATTTGAAAATGTGTTTAGTTTTAAAAAAAGTAAAAACTAAATAAAACTAATGAAAAATCCAAAACTATTATAACGTAGTATCAGAGCACACGTCGCTATTTTACAACAATGAGCTTTGTACAAATCAACCTGTTTCAGGAGGCGGGGCTTAGAGAAGAAACAAAAATGTTTTTTGCACCTTAAACACATTGCATTAAACAAAATACACAAAATAAAATAATCTTTTCAGCAACAGGTAATAATATGTAGCTTCAACATGCTTTGTCTATGTCCAAAAATATTCTTCCAAAATGAATTCTTTTTACAATAATCGAGATCTGGCAGCAATGGTATAGTTTTAGACTTAAGCGAGCAAATTCGCAGACACATATTTTTTTGCTCAAGAAATCACCCAAAGGCAAACAAAACAAAGAGAGCATGCAGCAATAATGATAATTCATAGCAATAGAGTCGGTGCCAAAGCTGATGTCTATCCACTTTTGTGCAAAACCTCTGTAGAAAATCGGTTGGCAAATAAATAAGATGCATTTGCAGTATTTTAATACGAATGCTTTATTTTACACCTCGAATAAATGAGCCCCCGAACTCATTCTCTCATAGCTTGGGTATGCAGAGCATTCATAGATTATATGGAAAAAATAGCAAGACTGTGAAGGTCACAATGAGGTCAGCAATGGACTCCAGCATCAGTCTTTAAAATGAAGATTTTGAAACATACAGAGAGAGTCAGGCGAGTAAGCCAAAAGATTTAGCACGTTAAGGTCTACTTTAAGTGTGACAGGCTGGAAAAGGATATGATAGACAGAAGAAGTGGAGAAGTTTACTCCTTTCAAAGAAAGACGCCACATATAATCTGATTATGATGAAGTGCTCCATATGGAGGCTGATCAGAGTCTGCTTTTGCTCACGAACAGCCCCTCTCAAACACAAACACGCATGTACAGAGCCGAGTCTGGTTTATTTGATCTGTTCTCGGCTTGATTAAGGCATTACTTTCCCCTTTGATGTAGTCTCCGAATCAGAAAAAAAGACAGTCCCTATAAGAGATGACTCATATGGTAATGATTTCACAAAGTCACTTAGTGTTCAATTGCAGGCACATCAGGTGTCTAACGTTTTCTGTTAAACACAAAGCTAACTGCCTTGATGCTGATATATTGCTAGTAACATCCAAATGTAATACATCTCTCTTAAACAAGCCCACTATAGGACACAAGCACTAAGCAAGGCTAGTTTAAAAGATGGCAGTTGCTTTAATAGTCCTATTCTCTGGCCTCCTGGGACTCTATACTTTTCTGTGCCTGTTAGGACAGAAGGAAAAAGAAAAACCAACACTCATGCGTCACTGCGAGGTATGGCATTTCTGGAACAATGACAATTAGCCTTGACTAAACAATAGGGACAGTTCACTTCTAAAAAAGCTCTAAGGACTCCTCTTCCTTGAATTATACGCATACACTGATAATGAGACAATGATTACTTACAACACACATAGGTTCACTGAAAATCAAACTTTCTCTGCTAATTATAGATGGACTAATCTGCTACAAGTTTTTTTTAATGACTCTAAGAAAATGATATTCATAACAAGCATTGTACATGGTTTTTAGCTTGTTTGTGTTCATGTAAAACTATGGCATGCAGTTGCATTAAACAATTGTATAATTCAGTGTAAATTGTGTATATAATTACAATTTTAAGGGAATAATCTACAATGATGATTTTTGTTATAATCGTGCATCTATCTATCTATATATTCCAGTCCTCGTCTGCTAATTATTTATTGAAAAAATAAACAAAGAAACAAAAAGCTGTCCTTGGTGAAGCATGCCATAGGAGAAATATGTCCATACAATGCAAACTGCATCTGGGTCAGAAATTCAGGGGAGTAGGAAATTCAGCATATCGCATTACATCCAACACTTTTTCATACCAGCAATATTTCACCTAGTAGCTGACCGACATGAATTTTAAAGCGGTAATAACTAGAGACAGTGGTCAATAAGACGCCAGTCCAATATCCCACATGAAATAGGGCTATTCAATTTATTTTTGAAATTAAACATTTCCTTTTGGATTTTGATAAGAAGTTAATCCTGTCATAACACTGACCTACCATCCAGATGGCATTATATAGGCCATTCCTGTCAGGACACAAGATAACTTACTGTGCTAGCCTGTCCGGAATGAGGAAGTATGTTATTTGATGTTTGTAAGTGGCTTACTATGGCGCTGGGTGGGCCAGTGGGTCAGACTCCGCCCTGCGGCCCAGACACTCTAATGGAGCCATTTATCTCCTGTCAACCTGCAGCTGGTTACCGGTTCCCTACTGCCTCCTCTGCCGCTTGAGTAGCCAGGCAGCTGGAGTCACGGGCAGAGAGGAAGTCTAGACCGGACACAGCACCGCTGGAGCACTGCTGCAGCCCCACACCTCACGGACGGCTGAAGACACATCCATTAAAAATGAGCCACTGGACTTCGGGGATTCCCCAAGCTCTGCTGTTAGGACAGGTGCCAGAGAAGCCATTCGCAGTTTATCACCTCCGAATTTGTTACGACTGACCTGCCGGCAAGCCGAGCGGCAGCTGATGTGAGCAGGAGGGGCGTTTAAGAAAGACGGGATTCCCAAGGGTGGGAAATTTAACCCAGGAGGATTCTTAAAAAGAACCATTTTGTGCTGGATAGAGTTCTTGAGTTGACTTACGGTCATCTGGAGACAAAAAGTTTTAGATTTTACTTCATAGGTTCTGCAGATCAGTGTATTGTTACATTGATTAATGAGATCTGTAAAGCACCAGTACACAAATTTCTTTGTGAAAAAAGAAAAAAAAATTCTCACATGGCATTGACTTAATGGTGCCTGCTGAAGCTAATACTGATGCATGTACTCTTAAGAATATTTATGCTACAGACGTAACCATCTCAAATATTGAGGCTTATTGAGCAGATGTCTGTTTTTATAAGACTATGGTCAGACTTAACGATACATTTTCTCTAGGTGGATAGCAAAAGGTGAAATTTGGTCTTACCTATAACATTAATTTATCAAATTTGTGGTCTATTGGATTTGAATTAATTACAATTTTAAAAACTGCAAGTTAATTTAGAAATCACAACAAGGTTATTCATACAGAATCTGTGACTCATTATCAGAGTGGATTATTATTAAATGATATGATGAATTGAAAGTGATTGAATAATGACAGAAAATCAATATAGTGAATTTATATATATATATTAAAGCCGGGACTCAATAAAAAAAAAATCTAATTAATTAGAGGTTTTGTAATTAATTAATCGAAATTAAACGCATTTTAATCGCATATAAATATTTGACCTGAGAACAGTAAGTTTTTTCATATAGATTTTTAGTATACCAATGAATAATGACTGAATACATAAGCTTAAGCAACAAAATATAGTTTATTTTTGTTTTTCCTCTATGGTTACGAATTTATTTTTTTTCTTCAAAATCCTCGCTGTCTCACTCTCTAGATTCACAGGTTTATTTTATTGCTGTTCATTTTTAATCACTGTTGTCACATCATATGGTAAACGTGGGGGAATGAAAGACTAATAATTCGTTACTAAATCATGGGTTTTCCCGAGAAAAGTTCATAAAACATGGTCAGTAGCCACAAATGAATATGTCGTAGGAACGAACAAACAAGTTTAAGGAATGAATACATCTGTGCTGTTTGAGTCGTCAGCCCTGTCAAAGTGAAGTGCCCGATAGGCAACAAACATGATAATAAAACATGACTTATTTCTACATTTTAATACAAAGGAACTTTGTGTTGTATCTGTTTTAATGTAGGTTTAAAGTTTGGATCATATTAAAAGCGTAGTTTGTACATTTCAGCCCCTGCATCTTTTATCGACAATTATTTGAACATCGATTAATCGTTGACATCCCTAATATATATATATATATATTATTTTGACATGGGTCCGTAAGTAATTGTACAATTTCTAAAATTTTCGAATAATTTCTCTCATATCTTTCATAGAAATTCTAGCTTTTTTGAGTTCATCACAATTTTAACTTTTCTTAGAATTGAGTTGATATCTTACAATCCTGAGCTTGTATCTTGCAATTCTGCATTTATATCTGCAATTATGCAATTTGCAATTATGAGAAAAAAAGAATTGTGTAACTGTATTCTATCTTAGAATAGAAATAACAAAAAAATCTGAATTGTGAGATCTCAAAGAATATATATATAACACAGTGTATAATAATTTAATTTTACTAATTAAAAATATCACTTTTAAGTGATCAACTTACATGCTTCATACAGAAAAAATCCCTAAATCACGCAGCACCAAACAATCTATCAAAGCAAAAAATTTCCCCTCACTGCATTACTACGTAGCAGTGGGAAACATTCATGAAAAGCTCAATCCCATGAGAGTGCTGGAGTGAATAAAAGCATGCAGGTGTGTTTTAACTGAAGTGCCTGGCACAGAATCCACGGCTCTTCACCGCAGCAAAAATTCACCATTCTCCTATCCACCCTCAGCTGCTAAATCTTACCGCTGTATAAATATGACACGCGCTACGGAGAGCCCACACTGAGTAATAATCTCCTCTCCCACAGCTAACGTTTTGAGCCGAACAGGTGAGCCATTGTGCGAGTACAGGCACCGAACATGTGTCTTCTATACAGTAAAGCTGTCCACGTAATAAGTGACATGCTGATTTTCTGCAGTGATTAGCATTAACAAAAAACGCGAGCAAGACAGAAACGAGCTGCAAGAGTTAGTATGCACTAAGCATTTCTCAAATATCAAATGAGAACAAAAGGTTATGGATGTTAATTACAAATTACAGGATTACTCCACCGACAACTTCATGTGGAACTGAGACATGTCGCTAATTAAATAAACGTTCTGAAGTACACAGTGGTGCTAGAACTGGGCCCAAAGGGTGAATACGCCTTTAACAGGTTGATGTTTTGCTTAAACAGGCGGTTTATTTCATCTCCCATAGGATAGCGTAATAAGGGTATGTGTCAGGCCTGTTTTTAGCAGCACCGCAGTGAGATTTCAGCTGCGAGTGGATAACTTGGCTTCAACACAACCGAACCATGTCGCCACACAGGGAGGGTCAACACAAGGCTGCCTCAAAAGTAAGTGGTCAGTCTCTTAAACCATAAGTGCCGGTTTATTTATTTTTAATGTCAAAGCTTGAAATAGAGGGCAGACTTGGATAATTGCAGTGGATGTGTTTTTATAAGGATACACAATAGCTGTCTGGTCACCACGGTCATAGAAGGCCATTCACATCCCGTGCTTTCTCCACTTCTGAAAGGCCCTTTCCTTCCTTAGTAAAGAAACAGCATTTTATTTTGTCGATATAACATAAAAAAAAATCACATATGTTTTGCTAGCATTGTTGTTATGTATAATTAAGGCCAATCATTCAGTTGCATTAATGCCAGCTGTGAAAGGTCTGTGAAAAGCCTTCAAAAATAAACAAACCTTTAGCTAGAACTGTTTTAACCATGATTAATCACATCCAGAATAAAAGTATGTATTGTACTGTGTATATATACTATGTTTTTATATATATATATATATATATATATAGATAGATAAATATATATACTGTATAAACACACACACACACACACATGCATGTATATATTTTTGTAAATGTACATGCATATACAGGTCCTTCTCAAAAAATTTGCATATTGTGATAAAGTTCATTATTTTCTGTAATGTACTGATAAACATTAGACTTTCATATATTTTAGATTCATTACACACAACTGAAGTAGTTCAAGCCTTTTTATTGTTTTAATATTGACTTTTTCTCTTGTTCACCGTCTGTCTAATACGGATAGAAGGTTATCTAATAATCAGATAGAACAGTTTCTTGTTTCCCATAAGCATACCATAAATACGCATTTATATAATTGAAACAAACCTTTGAATGACTAATGATTTCCAAACTTGCAATCTAGTTGAGATCTTGTGAAGTGTGTGTGTGTGTATCCTGATGGCGTGATCTCTGTCTGTCCGTGTGAATTTAATCCTGACCGGAGCAGAGTTCAGCTTCACTCAAGACATGTGTTCAACAAACTTTAAACCCGTGATTTCAAATTTTGCTGCCCTTTATATGTTTGTCCACGGTCATATTCTTGTGATTTTCACTGTGTGCTGTATGTAATATGAGTGTTACTTTGGCTTTAATTGAAAAATATAATTCCCAAAGCACACAAACTACCAAGAATACTACCAAGTGCCCTGTTGGTGAAAGCATTTACTTCCTTTTTAATTATAATTTAATTTAATATGTATTAAAATGTATATATTTGTGAAAAATACTTTTGTATAACACATTTATATTTTAAATCCATTTTCAAATTATTTCTAATTTCTTAAATGTTAATTAAAATAAATAAAGTTGTATTAGTCTAATATCGGCTATCGGCCACACTGCTTTCCCAGACATCAGAATATATATATATAAATCTAACGTTTTCTTAAATATATACATGCATGTGTATTCATATTTACAAATTTAAAACCTAGTGTTATCAAACAATTAATCGCATTCAAAATAAAAGTTTTGTTTACATAATAAATGTGTTTGTACTGTGTATTTATATGTAAATAAATACATAGTACAAACACCTTTATTATGTAAACAAAACTTTTATTTTGAATGCGATTAATTGTTT
>JAUMHI010000012.1:4555487-4572181 GCA_032359435.1 Enteromius unitaeniatus
TGATTCGGTTCGGTACATACCGGTTACTTAGGTACCGGTGCTATAATGGTACCGGGTTTCAATACCCAACCCTACTTATTAATATTGTCAGTAATGACAAATCTATGCTGCTCAGTGTTTTTATGGAATATGTTTCCATAATTATTTGAACTAAAAATATCTTATAAGATTGCAAATGTCTTTAAATCGAATCAATTTCATTCTTTATTCTGCAATTAAAGTCTGAATTTCTTTCTATATAAATAATATAATATATGAATAAATAAATAAGGATATGATAGTGTATATAAAGTTTTTAAAAACAAATTTAATTTAGATTTTGTAATCAAAATACTATTTATTACGCCACCAATCAAAAATGTATTTAGAGTATCTTTAACTTGTCATCACAGAAACAAGCAGTCAGATTCAGATTCAACAAGTACTTGTTATTTGTTAGTCTTTCGAATAAACCATTACATATTCCCAGCTCAAAAGAGTTTGTGAATCAGTTTGTTTTTGTGTGCAGGAAATAGTGTCAGCTCAAATAAAGATATGCTATTTATTATCTATTTATTAAAACATCTTATCAAATTCAATGCACACTGCAAAAATATCTCTTTCCTCCCCTCTAGATCCAGCATCGGCGTAGGAAACACCTCATATATTCTTACAGGGTCAAAGTAAGTATCTGTGACGATGCTTATATTTATACGCTTGAGTGTCCGCAAGAGTTTAAATGCACACTTTGCATGTCTATAATCATAACGCTAAGCCACGCTCCACCCTGCCTGTGCTTTACCGGCCCTGGAGGACGAGGTTCAGGGGTGAGGGTGGATGACGGCACTGCCTGACCACCGTGCCAGGTGAGATCACAGGATGCAGGCATACACACGCATGTGTACGGGTACGGCAGCTGGCTCTTAACAGCCACAGCGGGAGCCTCCCTCAGCTGCCGCAGGAAACTCCTGACCTCTCGCCTGCCTCCACCTCCACGGCAGCACAGTCGATTAGTCCCATATGCTCACCTCTGTCTCCACCAGCACCGAGGCGGAGCAGACCCAGGTCATTCAGACGTGCTCACAGCTGTATAACGTATACAATATACATCTGGTTGCCAAACAACATAGACAGGGTTTCTGCAGGTTTTATGAAGGCCTTTTTAAAGGCTCGGTTCCTTGCAGAAACCTTGACAGAAAACATCTGGTCAACTGAAGATCTAATCGTTTATGTTGCCGATGCATAGAACTTCAAATAAGCTGACAACATAAATGATGACTAGTGCCAAAAGCCAAGTTTAAATTAATTTCAGAAGTTTCCCTTAAAATGAATACCGGAATTGTAATAAAGTCCACCAATTTAGACTGTCACTACTAATTATAGCAGCTTTTCAGATGGTCTAAACCTTTCCGGAGCACTTACAATCCCATGATTTCAAATGGATGTGCTAGTGGTCTCTACAGAGGCTTGTCTGGCCCTGAACAGACCAGAGCCCATTTCCTGCTGAGCTGCTGTTTGCTGGAGGAAGTGGCAAAGCTGCAGTGGAACAGCCTGTACATGAGCACCCGCCCCCAGGGTCAGCAGTCCTGTGAGAGTCAACTGCCTATCTCACTTCCAGCGTCTCGCAGCTCAACGCTCCTCTCTGGGAATGGAAGGATGGAGATCAACATGGGCAGAAAATCCAATTAAGCCTCATTATTTTTTCAGGATACACTCAGAAATGTGACACACAGAAACTGAAAGTTAGAGGCAGCACAGAGAGGTCCCAGGACCAGAGGCAAAGTAAAAGCATCCGGCGTAGCTCAGAGGTGCACAGCGGTGAGGAAGAATGACAGCATCACATTAAATATGCTTTTATAATCATGGGCTTTTTATGGTGCCAACCTATTACATATGACCTATTGGTGCCAACACATTGGCTGTTTTAGGAAGATTCAATCTCAGACTTGATTTAGTTCGCAAGGTCTTCAAGTGGAACCATACAGAGTATGCTGTGCATAAGAATCGACAACTACAAGCATGTGATGCATTGTTTCTCTTGATTGTGATTACTGTGTTTATAATAAAATGCTCTGTGTATTAAAAACGATAAAACGTTTCATGATATACACGACTGTGTTGAGGTCTGGGGTCAGTAAGATGCTTTTGAAGTCTCTTATGTTCAACATAAGAAGCTGCATTTATTTATAACTGTTTTCTGAATATATTTTAAAATATAATTGAATTGCTCCAGTTTTCCGTGTCACATGATCCTTCAGAAACCATTCCAATACGTGTCTTGCAATAATATTTTTGTGGAAACTGTAATACATTTTTAAAGTAAGGATATCTGATGTATAGAAAATTCAAAAGGACATACTTTTCTCGAAAATACACATCTTTTGTAACATTATTAATGTGATTTAACGTGTCCTAGCTGAATTATCAGAATTATCTTTTGTATCATAATGCATAATCATAAAGAGCTATTCCGTGCAAAAAAACTTGTTTTGCAGTAATCAGCAGATAGATGTGTTGATACTCGTATGACATAGTCTTAATGTGGTGTGCTTGAGCTGACTGTGAATCACACAAACACACCATCAAGACCATCCTAATACCCACGTGCCTCATGAATACACAGTACGGCACTGAGAAATAACCAAGGATTTAAACAGGATCATCACGTCCTGAATAAAACATGTAACTGGGAGCATGTGATCAATATGCAACACCTTCATTAGGTACACAACGACCTTACACCACAAAGCACTGAGATTTACGCGTCCCCTCGGTGAGCAGACGCGATCAGCGTGTCGTCTGCTAGGGACTGTGCAAAATGTACCCTTCACGCTTCTCTAAGAGCCAGTCCAATCCAGACGCAGTCCCCAGCCGGCCCCTCTAGAGGCTCTTAACAGAACTCCATGTGAGCTGAATTTGAGGCCATATGATGTAGCTGTAGTGTTTCCTATTGCTGCTCTGATAATTCCCATTAATAGATTATCAAACGACACTGCTTGTGCTTGTGTTTTTGGTTTTGAATGCAGTCGGCGAAGACATTCCAAAAATACTTGTCCAAGTTCTGTGCAACGCATTTTTATCTCCTCTCGTTTAAGTCAGCCTGCGAGCAAAGCAGGTGGAATATCATTTCTTAGGCTGTGTAGAATCAGCGCATGCTATTTAGCTGACCACAATGAATGCAAAAGGCAATTTCAATATCAGGGGTAAATAATGGGAAGAGAGACGAAGAAGCATAAACATCTACAGTATTTAACAAAATAATGCATCTAACAGTAGGCTAAAAATATCCAACTATGATCGACAGGAAGGGTACAAGCTCTAAATTTTGTGAAAAAAATATTGCTTCTGTTTACAGCAGTTCTAACAGAGTTCCTCATGGAATGCTGACAACAATGCAGACTCATAAAATACAGCCACACCTGCCTGCTTCCAGTGAAGGCGGTTACATTCCTGATTTAGGAATTGCGATGCATTTTAAGCATCATAACATAGTACAGACGCAACATAACAATGTATCATTTACTCACACTATATTGTAATGAACATGGTATGTATAGTAAGAACACTTAAAGAAATAAATTTTATATTTTTTAAAGAAATAAACTTAATCAAAAGTGACAATACGTACATGCATTATGATGTAGAACAAAATATATCATATTTTTCTTTTTCAACATTGATAATAATACATGTTTATCCAACAGTCTCTCCAACTATGACAAACACTTTGTTAAGACCTTTTGTGTCGCTTTTTGAAGCTCAAGGTACCCTTTTTTAGTCACTTTTCGATGTTTTAAATAAGAAACCCTTAGTGTCAATATGCCGACGCAATAATTTCTTCTATTTTACATCTTCAAAATTAAAAGATATATTGGGTAAATAATTGGGCACGCGGGGTTCGAGCCGGACACCAAACTCTGCCCTCGCAAGGGTTAAAACTCCTAGGGCTAGGAGTCCGCCAAGATCCTGGCTCGCTGCTCTGGACAACAAGCCAAATATTCTATTCATATTACGAGGAAGTGTGAACTCGTGTTGTGATATTATTTACACATTTATGAGCACGTAACCCAGCCCCTAAACCTACATTTCTATTAATTAAACACAAGATACAAGCAGATACAACCACCATCATAATTTATTTGAAAAATATTAATATTCCAAGTCTTTTGAGGCAAAACACTTGATTTGTGAGAGGATTAGACGCGGTCGCTGTCTCTGTCTTCCGCGTAGTCTGCGCAATTTCAAAAAAAGCCGCTACAAGAATCCTTACGCCAATGTTGGTTGTGAAATGCCACTGGCTCCTGCGCGTCTCGTGATTGTTTGCATCACGCTGTTGTGAAATACTATTGGCTCTTGTGTATCTCGTGAATGATTGCGTTGTGCTACGGGACGGGAGTATGTTTTCTGAATGAGATGACAGCACGTTAACAGAGCGGGGTCATTTTTAGTGATTAAAACCTAGTGGTTTACTCTCTACTTTGCATAAAGACTTTGTGTGGCTTCAGAAGACTTGAAATGTGACACGACTTGTTTGTAATGTATTTATACTGCTTGTTTATGATTAGTTTGTGCAATAAATACCTGTGACTGCATTTGCCTGTGTGTGTGTTTATATTGTTCAGAGATGGGTAGGTTTAGGGTAGGGGTGGGGTTCGGTGCTCCAATAAAAGTAAAAAATTATATAATAAATGTATATATGCATGCAAACCATTACATTAAGCAATACAACTGAAAACAATGGAGGACCCTTCACATCGAAAAGTGACTAAAAAGGTGTACCTCGAGCTTCAAAAAGCGACGCAAAAGGGTCTTGACCAAGCGTCAAAATATGACGAGTTGGAGTGAGACTGTGTTGGTTTATCGAGCAGCAAATCAAAATATTAGTATGATTCTGAAGGATCATGTGACACTGAAGACTGGAGTAATGATGCTATTTAATAATAATATAAATAAATTACATTTGAAAATGTTTTCAAAAAGAAAAGAGTTATTTTAAACTATAATAATATTACAAAATGTCACTCTTTTAACTGTATTTTTGATTAAATGAATACAGCCTTGGTGAGTGAAAGAGACATCTAAAATATTTAATAATATATAGTAGATTAATATTGCTGGTTATATAGCATATTAGTGCAAATAAATCCCTAAATGCTCTTCTTCCATGTCTTGACTATTAAAGCCAATTTTCACTGCGTATTACTAACATATTAAATCAAGTTGACAGCAATGTCTGTTTGATCAATGATAAGTTTAATATATTTAATATATTTAAGAAACTTTAATATATTTCATATTTCGTTTTGCTTGGATGCTGCAATATAACCACATCAAAAACAAATGGATCAATTAAAACACCAGTGCTTCCAGCTAAAAAGGCACTCTATTTACTTTTCGGGTTTTGAGTGAATTATTTTTCCAATAGGCACAATTGAATTAAATGATAAAATGGCATTTTGTGGTTGCCCTTTGACCACACAATAGTTCATCATACTTTAATTCATGCCCTAGAGACAAAAACAATGGCAAGGGCAAAAAAGAAACACGGTTCAGCCCTTTTCAGCCTTCTGTTACCCAGCACCTCATATCATCTAATTACGCTGTTATTCATGTGTAATTCAGCTGAGAGAACGTGTCATGTCATGAGCCACAGGAGCGTCAAAAAGAGGTGCCTTCAAAACAAGTGTACACTCAGTTTGTTTTGCTCAGAGAGTCGCAGTGGAATAAAAATCATGTTTTTTTAAGAGCCAGCCATCCCTATTTTAGCTGGCAGCAATCTAAGCCTGTATGAAAGAACATGAAGGGACTGACAGCCATGGTGTACATGCCACTAAAGATCACTTTTAGGAATCCTAGTCATAAATGTTAAATGGTTTAACATGTACGCTATGTTAGCCAACAGTAGTGCTCTTTCAACAAATCAGATCAATCTGCCACATAATCTTTTCAAATTGACAGCTGCTAAATGACATTTTAATGACCTTCAACTCAGGGTCTGCCTACAGGCTGTTTTGCATGCCAGCAGAACAATCAAACCCCCAAATACCTGCTTTTTGTTAAAGGACTCTGACAGCCTTTGATGAAAGCTCAACAAAAACCAGCACTTACAATAGACCTTATATTGCAAAGCAAAGTGTAAACAATCACTTACAAATCAAAAACAGCTGAGGTATGAAAACAATTAAACTGGAGTCCTGAGATCAAAACTGATTCAAAGCGCCGTTGATGGGATTTATGCTCGAAAAAGTAGTAACATGAGTTTCCTATGAGTAATGCCATAAAAAAACAACACACTACAAATACTACCAACATTATCACAGACTGAAAACATGTTCTCAACTTTCCACCATAGACCTTATTAAAATATATGTGCAATGGCTGATTACAATGACCATGCTCTTTTTTTGTTCTTTAAACCCACTTCTCACTCTGACCAAGTAGCTTTTAACCTATTTTTAAAGGAAACGTACCCTGCAAATATCGTTAAAAAGCAAACGATCAACAATACAAGATGCTTTAAATCCGCTAACAATTTATGGCTGAGAACTAGCCGGCGCATGTTAATGAAATTGCATTTACGTATTTTTATTTTATTATTATTGCAATATTGTTTATTTTACGATTTCTGCATTTTGCGGCCCCTTGAAGGTTTACTGAGGACCCCTAGTGGGCCCCGGACCCCAAGTTAAGAACCACATATCTGCTCTCAAAAACAGATCCAAAACATAAAATAAATAAATAAACGAAGAAAGAAAACTAAAAACTATCCAACGTGATCTCAAAGACAAGAATACTTAAAACTACTGTATTAATTCCCATACTTTTAATGTAAACTCCATACCAAATAAAATGTGTTTCAGCGACATAATACTGTTTATTATCGCCATAGTAGCAATACGCGCAAATCCCCCTAAATGATCAGATTATGAGAATAGGGTGCATTAACACTAATCAACCATTTATCTTTGCCTACAGAAAAGAATCACATCTAAATAACACAACAGTTAGTCAGCATCTCCAAACAGAGTCTCATCCACACACATCAGATAAAAGCGTCGAAACACGGCCGGGTTAAGAAGTACAACACACCGACTCCACTGCGCTGTTTCTCAATATCTAGCGAGCACACTACCTAGACAGCCTTTTTTAAGCGCTTGCGATGCCCCTGAACACTGTCTAGGTGCGCAGCTCAGTAGGTTTTGCAGCACAGCCCTGGTTTACGGAACGATTAAAACTTCTCCGCTTCTAGTTACTCCATTATGCGTAAAACTCCCTTTATTCTCAGTTTGCATCACGTCCAAAGGGCAACTAACTACATCACAGCGTGATACGAGATCACATACTCACATACCAGCTTTAAATGTCGAACATTCTTTTCTTCTGTCATCTTGAAAGGAACCAAAAACCGGAATGAAAAGAAATCTTGATGTCAGAAACAAGAGCGACTGTCTCGACGCGCAATCCTCCGCGACGCAGTATGTCTCGAGAATGCAACTTTAGAGGAATGCGCTCAGCCCGAGCGAAGAGACAGACAATCGCAGGAAAGCGGCTCCTCCCACCGGCTACACACGCGCAGAGTCTCCGGTATGATGGCTGTGAGCGGCTATGCTCTTCTTTCAGTCAGGTTCTCGTTATTGGCAGGGTCATTAATCACCAGACGGTCTATACGGTCAGCAATATGAACCATAATACGAATTATGGGCGTTATGGTCGTCCTGCATGGAACAGCCTTGACCCATTTGTTACACCTCACGTTTAACTGTGAATGAAAGCAGGGAAATATGATACATTGAAGCTTATTATTAACCAGAATTCCATAGAGATGAATGGTAAACAGAATTACCCATGAGCAGCTGGGAGCACATACAAACAGGATAGGGGGGGGTCTTTTGTGATTCTCGGTAGGCTACAACAAGGGAGACCAAGGCACGTTTTTTACTCCAGTAAATATTAGATATGTTTTTAAGTCTTGGCTTCAAAAAGCTATTATGCAGTGACACACATTTATATTGTGTGGGGTGAGTTTTCATAGTGGGACTTAACTATTACAGGCTTTTCTGCAAAAAATCAGTAAATAAATCACTGTAAAAGATGTAAAATGTAAGAGAAATATCAAACATTCGCCTGCATGCATAAGCTTGAAAGGAATATATTTGTCAATTGTCAATGACATAACTGATGTACAGACTGTACAATAATTCGTTTTGGTTCTCAAATGTGATTGGCCAAGCTTGTCTGTATAAAACGGACTACCTGATTACATTTTAAAAAGCTTTAAAATTCCAAACAAATGACTTGAATGCATCACAAGAATGTATTAAATACACAGCCAGCAGTTGGAGTTTATTAGCAACATCCTGATATTCAGCTAAGCAATGTGAACCTAATTTCCTGTTTTCCAGGGGAAAATCTTGCAAATTGCAGTAGACGCAGAAATGTCGCATGGCATTAGCTGTTCAAGTATGAGCGGGACCCCCTGTCGAGTGGATCCCACTAAGATAAGGCCACGCTGTTCTACCACGGGCTCTAAACTTGTGTCTGGAGTGTTATGCACGAACACTCAAAACATGAAAAAAAAATCTAAACAAACAATTACTAATTGCTTCCTGGGTTGTTAGTCCAGAAATACAGTGCAGTTGCAAACTCGTCGCACTGCTGACAAAACATTTTACACTTGCAGCACAGTTCAGAAATCAAGGGCACTTGCTGTCGACTGCTGAGTGTGATTGACCCTGCAGTGGAGGTTCAATGAGAGCCATAGGTGCAATTCCAACCAAACAAGACTTGAATGCTGTAGTGATTTCATTTAATGATATTATTTGGAAAAAGCTGTCGCATGATAAACATGCTATGAACCCTACTGAGCCATTTCACTTTGAATTCCTCTCTGCAGCTGTTTGGAAGGCTTTATGCCAAGGTTGCCCAGATCTACCTTCATGCAAAGTTCAGCTCCTCCCGTAATCAAGAACACCTGAACCAGTTAATTAAGATCTTCAGGAACACTTGATAATTACAGGCAGGTGTGTTGGAACAGGATCTACTGCAGAAAGGCAGCTCTCCAAGAACAGGATTGGGCAGGTTTAGGCTTAAACTACTTTCTGGAACTTTTTTCTTGCACCCAAGAGGTCAAGGTTTGGCTGACTTGCATGCAGTTATAAATCCTGCTGGGAGATACCATAATTACACCATTCTGAGAAACACTAGAATGTTATATGTATTGGTTATTTGTTGTATCAATATAATAAATGCATGTAATTCATATCTATGCAAGTTTGTAATATTTATGTGCTTTTTGAGTAAATCTTTTTTTTAAAAGGACATTAACTTCATAAAAAATTGCAGTTAAGACAAACAACGTTTTTCAAATAGATGCTGTTCTTTTGACCTTTCTTAAAGAAAATGACTGATAATAATAAAATATAATTATTGAGCAGCAAATCAGCATTTTTAAAGAATCTTGTTTACATAGATGACTGGATTAATAATTCAGCTTTGCATTCAAAGAATAAATTACATTTATATTAAAAGAGAAAACAATTATTTTAAACTGCAATAAGATTTTCAATATATAAAAAAATAAAAAAGCATAATAATATGAATAACAATATTTTGCTGTATGTTTAAACAAATTAAATATAAACTCTAATGATTACATGCATTCCTATTCAAGCATGTGTTTACATCATAGTTAAAAAAACAATTATTATTATAGTAATTATACAGTAATATGTTTAAAAATGTAATTGAACATTTATATTGTGTAGATAAAGTCGTAATGGTGTCAAATAAACTAAACAGGCTTCAAGCAGTGAAGCAATAAATGAATTATAAGGCACAACAGCAATGACACATCAACAAATAATTCTAACTAAAGTAGTTATATAATACATTTTTAATTATCAGAGCCATTTTTTGTTTTAAATAAATGTTTTCTGTCTGCTGCTGCATGTATACTGCACATTCCATAAAAACACAAACAACTGATAGCAGCATAGACTGAGGTACTACAGTTTGTTCTCAGCACCTAAGATGCTCATATGCAAACTGACTGTGGTTTAGTAAACTGAGAAGCCCAGCGAGGTCTGATATAAAACGCTTGTGGTCATGTAGATGAAGAAAGACAGTATTGTGTTTTCTGAACGCCTGCTGCCACATGACACACCCATCACAAAATAAAAACCTGTCAGACTTGTAAAGCTTATTCCACTTTTGAGGGGACATGATACGTCCGAAGACATTACAGCTACATAAAAAGGAGTGTCTGCGGCCATCTGACGAAACGCAAAGACACATTCTGCAAGAGCTTCCTTCGAGAGGCTTTCAAGGCCAAACACTCAGTGGTCTGGATGAGGGAAAAACGATTATGATGTGCACAATAAATCAATTTGTATTTTGCTGGAGTGTGGTTATTTTTGAGAGGATGCGCTCTCAAAAAAACCCCAAAAAACCTGTGGCTTTTTCATTTTGTGATGAATTCATTCATTCCACTCAAAGAGTCTAGTGCTGCCTGCATGCTTTGAATGCTTCTGAGACATTCCTGCCGTTCTTTTTTTGAATTTTATTTCAGAGGCTGAAATATTACAAGCCGCTGATCAACGGTTTGAGAAGCCCGGGTGAAAGAATGAGGGTAGAACTCTAGCTGACAGGAAGCACAGTGACATGAAGGCAGCTTACATCACAGATCATCATCAACACATCAGCGTGAAGATCCAGGGGAAAAGCAGTGCCGCCCCTTTTTTCCTCAGTCGGTTGATTGTCTGAGGTGGGCGACACACTGCGTGACAAGCCGCCTCCATACGCCCTCATGCGGAAAAACAGGAGATGGATCAGATCGGCTTTCAAGTTAGATATTTTAATCAAACCTTTAAACACGCAATGCATGGATGCTCCACAAAAATTGAGACATCACTGGGTGACAATGAGCCAATCAAAAGCAGCATCTAAGAGGAAACGACAACAAAAAATGAATTGCAGCAGAAATAGTGATCCAATTGAAACTGTCGAGTTAAACACAGATGTGACATGCACAGTTTATAAACCTCCATTGACTTTCATCTGAGTCTGCACTGAACCACAACATGTGGACAAAACCACTGACAGAACTTTCCCACTCTTCCCAAAGCACGCCTGTTCCTGTTTTAGAATAGTTTCACCATGTCTCTGATTAGCGCTGTAATACTATCCACAAGTTGGTTTCTCAAACAACCACTTGGCACAGCCATGATCGCCCACTATTTCCGCTCGTCTGTTTTCTGTGTTTCGTCTCGATAAAAGTCAGCGTAGAAGCCACGCATCGCTGGAAACATCTGAAAGCTCAGAGAGGTTCAGTGTGTAAAATTATAATGTATCAGTTTACCAATAACCAATAAAAACTCAATCACAAAGTGATCTACGTATATATTTACTCACAATTTTCACTCAGTAATTGCTAGTAGATTAGTAAACCTGGCTAGTAAAACATAGTGATAAAGTCAGGGTAGGGGATTTGATTGAGAAACGTGTTTTATGTTAGTCTCTGCACATGCTGATATCAATCACTATGTTAAGTGAGCAAAATGTTTTCTTTTAGTCTGTGGAAGGTGTAGGACCATAAAATGTTTGTCCAATCATATCCCTCGCTCCAAGGACTATAACGAGCCAGAGATTGTTTTACTATTGGTAGATGTATTGTACTGCTATTGCATTATCAGTGTGATCAAGTGTGCCTGAATAACCAATCACATTACATCAGCACCACAGTTAAATCCAGAAGTATTGTTTCATGCAATACACCAACCTTACACCTAAAACCCTGTTCACACTAGCAGTGACTTGCGATGAGGTCACTAGTGGGCGTTCCCATTACTGGTTACTTAGTAACATCATTGTAGGCTATTTTAATATAAAGTTTGTTTACGTACACAGTGCATTACTACAGTATTACTATAATTGCATTCATTTATGTAGCATACATAACAACTACATTTTATACATTGTGTATGTGAGTATGGAGTGTAAACCGTAGTGATTCTATACAATTACATTTACATTTAATCATTCAGCAGATGTTTTTATACAAAGCACAAGGCTACAATACATTTTAATGCAGTTAATATTATTTTTAAGGTACGTTTATTGCTATCTAATCATTTATGATTTTGTCTGTTGTCATACATTTAACACATTTTGGTTTGGAGTTTTTTAAGAGGTAATATCTAATTTTACATCCTATTAGTTCATTAAGTACTTGAAATCCCCACAATATCGGCCACCCCTTTCCAAGCCTCATTTTTAAAATTTATGTCCCTGTGTGTTGGCAGGGACATGTCATATAAAAAAGGACAAATGTTAACGGAAGGAATTCATTTCTCCTAATCGCTGCTGGAGCTGAAAGGACTAAAAAACTACCCCCCCCAAAAAAACTTTCCACCTAATTCACAACATGTGCATACTAAAAAATTATTCTTCTGTTAGTGAATTTGGCATCTTCTAAACAAGTGCCCACGTGCACAAGGTTAGTAATTTGCATAATGCACGCCCAAACACATCCATATAAGGGCTTTTCGCAAAGCGGCACTAGGCCAGAGAAAGACAATTGCACTGAAAAAAAAGACAAGGAAAAAGAACGTTAACATTTTTAAACGTGAATCATGATTTATCATGATTAAACTAAATTTGTACGTACCACCTTTACATTGTAATACTTCTGTCATACATATGTCATTAAACAAATCTGTGTCCCCATAAACAACACACACACAAAAGAGTTTTTGGTAAATTAATATGATTATAGTCTAGGGTTGAAATTGTACACATCAGATGTGGACATGGCTTCTGATTGTTCAATATAACATTTTGTTTGTGCTGATCCATCACAGTAAATGAATCAGCTTAAAACAGCATAAAATATATATAAGTATTATTATTTTTTATGCATGGTTAAATAATATCAACAAGGCACTCAGCACATAGCACACAGCGTGTACCCTATTTTTAAAAGGTATTTTCAATCGATTTTTAAAAAGCACTTCGGCTCAGCATAACGTGTATTTACTGACTGTGTGTGCTGTACTTGACATGATGTTGTGTCAAGTGCTTGTCTTGTAAAAATCTGTTTTATTTTCTGCACCACAGCTTCTGCAGACTGTATTTCACTGTAACTCCTACAACACGGTAGAAAGTGGACAATAAACTTTATTATTATTAGTATTAGTATTATTAAATTTCTAATAGATTTTAAGCAAGCACTTGTCACTTGAATATGTATACAAAATATTTAAATACAACAAATTTGAGTTATTTATAATCAAGAATAAACACAGCTCAAAACAAATCCATGTACAGCTATAAGTATCTTATTATATGGTCTATTTCTGTGTGTCTTGGTTATGAAGCTGAATTCCTGACCAGGCTGTAGAACTGAAGAAGAATATCACTGTTGTCTCTGTTGTTACTTTCAGTAGAACAAAGACATGCTGTTTCAGACAGAAATGTGGAGCTCTAATACATAGGCTCCATCACTATCATACACAGATGCTTTCACACTGACTAACCAAATTAAACTGCCACGAATGTCAGTTCCACCCTCCCCCCGTCTCTAGAGGAATTCTTCAGCCTGCATAACCTCATTCACATACTTCTGACTCACACCCTAACTTTAACATTTACACTGCATCTATTATAATTTTTTTTTAAACAAAACTAATTAGCAATGAGATGCAGCTGTGAGAATACATTTTTTAGGCAAATATGTTCCTGTCGTACTATAAAACAGTAATAATGTGAAATAATATAACAAATAACTGTTTTCATTATATTTACATATGTTGTGAAGCTGAATTTCAGCATAATTAAATCTAATATGCTGATTTGCTGTTTAAGAAAAAATTCTTATTATCATGAATGTCATTGTCAGGTTATGCATCAGCTTTAAGATGAAGAATGCATCTGTTTGAGGATAACAACATGGCTATATCACATCATAGAAATGTATAAATACAGCAGCTGTCATTTAATAGCGGTATAGATTATTATCCTAAGTTTATTTCCTGTTTTTCTCTGAAAATAAATTAGCAAATTGCTAGAAACACAAATGTCACAAGGCATAAGATATTAAAGAATGAGCAGACCCCCTGTTGACTGGATCCCACTGAGATAAAGGCCATGCTGTCTTACAACTGGACCCTCAACTCATGTCTGGAGTGGAAAGCCCCCCCCCACCCCCCCAAAAAAGCTTATTCCTTACACACACACAAACTTATTTTTTCAAATAAATATTATGTTTATTTTTCACATTACTATCCCTTTTGATCAATTCAAATACACATTTCAAATAAATGTTTTACTTTTCATCAAAGAATACTTTTCTTTGATGAAAATGATCCTGATTTCCACAAAATATACTAAACAGCAAAACTTTTTTCAACATTGATAATAATGAGAAATGTTTTTTAAAAAGCAAATCAGCATATTAGACTGATTTCTGAGGGATCATGGGACACTAAAGACCAGAGTAATAATGCAGAAAATTATTTGCATTAAAAGAAATAAATAAAAAATTGTATTATATTATAAATGTGACAATTTAGACATTCTAACATAAGAAGAGTTTATTTGCAAGAGATAACTCTTTTTGTTAGTATGCTATCATGTTTTTGCTGTTTAATTGTGTAGTGTACTGTATTTGTCACGCTGTGTGTCCTTGTGTTTATGTTTGGCCATGTCCATGTGCTTCTTTGTTTTTGTTTTCACAAAAGCGGAAGTCTAGAACAGGCGAGGTCGGCAACAGTAGATCAAACAACAGAGATTCACACGGATAAACTTATGACAGAGAGACAGTGCGATGGGCCGTGGCAACACACAAACTTCCAGGTTATATACACATAAAACTAGGTCAGTGGGTGAAGCCAACAATGAAATACCATGACAACAAACAAGGGGGGCGGAGACATGAATGGGAACCGTGACAACATATAAGATGGGCGGTGACAAGAGTACATTGAAAGGAGTCCATGAATCAAAACAGACACAAAACATACACACACAGTTTGCAGGGAGCTCATGATGACACACATGGTTATGGTTAGTATCTGCCGGTGGAAAACAATGTTTAGCTTAATGATAATTCCAAGACTACAGTATATAATGTATTTATATTAATACAATTTTCAAGAACGACGTTCAATACATTGTTCAATTCTATGGGGCCATGGGGTCCTACTTATTGCCCTGTACAATCTCATATTGAGTTCTCTCAGTAGAATGAGATTGGAGGCATTACTTTTTCTGAATCAGCCATACGAACAGGGAAAAGACCTTAATTAAAATGGGTAATTGTACTATTGCCTTTGCTTTAAAAGTAATTTACAGATAGCAGTAAAACAAATAATCCAGCCAATAAAGCAGCAGGATCACTACTAATGATTATCAAATAAAACAATTAGGAATATACAGCTTGTGTCTGACACAGCTGCCACATTCATTAGTTATTGCTGAGGGGGTGAACTGATCTGAAGACCTTCTAGGCTTTCATTTGATTCAGACGTACACCATTAATCCATTTAAGAAAAAGAAATTACAGCCAAAGACAAACGCAATGCTACAAAAAGACAGTTTATAGTCCAGTGAAAGGCTCTGCATGAACGGCTAGCTCCACATGTGGTCTGGAACTAAGTGTCTGTCGTTAGCTGTCAGGAGGAATAGAATCACAGACGCATTAAATGGCGCAACAAGTCGTGCTAGGGGCTATCTCGGCACTGGCTGTTAGAGAGCAGATGACTGCAGAAGGCAGTGATTTGTTTTATAGGGATGGAAAAGCTTGCTTGATTTCACGGCCTATGGAAAGCAATGAGAAATAAACTGTAATACAACTTGTAAAATAAGTAATGACTGGGGTATTGCAGGTAAACGTGTTACATTTCCCACACACACAGATCCAGGTGATCTCAAAGCTTGTAAAAGCTGGTTGGCAGTATGTGTCTCAAACCATGTGTGCAGACATAATGCCATCATGTTGTGGTGATCCTGGCTGTGTCCAAAAGCTGAAAAATGCAGGACATGGGAGTAGGAAGTCAACAAAACACATCCGAATACAAAGATCGTGTCACAACCTGTCTACTGAAATGACTTCATCTGATTGATTTCTGAAGAGGCATGATATCTTGCAGTTGATCTAAAAAATAAAATTGTGTATAAATATGTTTTTCTACAACTTTTTCCACTTTTAGTACTGGTCAGGTTTGTTGTAGATCATAAGACTGCCATGCTGGCTCAGATATCTGTCGGAATTCATACCGCTGTTAACTCTATTGTGTCATCAGAAAGTTTGCGAAATTCTACACTCATATACACAGTATAGGTTGCAAAGTCTTCCCCCTATATGTTCAGAAAGTCTGCCTTTATTGCATAAAACACAATATTATAAATACACTGTAAAAATAACCATGATTTTAACAGTAAAAAATGTTGAAAATTCTACGGTAAAAACCTGTTAAATGGTTAATGGTAAATTCCTGTAAAATTTACAGGGAAAAATCATAAACTGACATTCCCAGAATTTGTTTAAATTTGATATTTTTTCTGTGAAATGACTATGTTTCTTAGTTTTGTCTTATCAGTTATGTTTATTAGGGTTGTATGTTATATGTAATGTTGTTAAATTATTTCAGAGTCACCATGATGGTGTTTGTGTGAATGACACTGAGCATCATTTATCAATGTCTGATAACGGCACTGAC
>JAUMHI010000012.1:4572281-4591606 GCA_032359435.1 Enteromius unitaeniatus
TATTTCAGAGTCACCATGATGGTGTTTGTGTGAATGACACTGAGCATCATTTATCAATGTCTGATAACGGCACTGACAGTATTTTTTTCAAACTAAAAATAAAAAGATATAAAAACTAAATACATTGCTTAAAAAAGTTTAAACATAATATTTTCAATTAAAATTTTCTTCTATTTTTTTGTTCCTTGAGCCATTTCTAATCCCTGCACCAGAAACATGAAAAGCTGACTTAATAATGGTCACAAGTTATATAACACCTAAAATATGTAGCAGTCCTCACACATATTGTATAATATCAGTGAAGAATTAATTTGACCACAACAGCTGAAATTATTCTGATTGCACGAATGCATATTTAACCTTCAGATCAAACATGTGAGACCAGTCTGTTTACAATGTGATTTAGAAGTGCTTTGTTTAGTCTGCAGCAGTTTATAAATCACTAATGAGTTTATTACACTATATCAATTTTAAAATCCCCCTGTTTATATAGTCTAGGTTAATTGGTAATGAGTGATATTAGTAACTATTTAAGGCATTAAAAATGCATCATGGTTATGAGCAGCGCAGCCGTGGTCATTTAGGATTAAAATCTCTTTAAACATGTTAGTGTGTCTTATCTTCTTAAAGCCAGATCGATACAGAACTAATCTCATGCACCTCTGCATTTATTGTAAAGCTCCAGACCTCACACAAGTCATTAGGAGGCATAATGCAGTCTCACCATGCTGTGAATGGAAATAGCCGGTGAAGATTCAGTGGGAATTGCTGCTGGTGAGGCATGTGAGATTGTGGACCATTTAAAATGACAGATCATTAACAGAGTAAACCAGAACGGCTTCAAAGTAATTCGACGGTCAGCCCTTGGCCTACTGATGACCTCGACACACAAATCATCATCCCTCTCAGGCATGAATCAGCACGATGCAGCCAGGATGAGTTAGATGCTAATTCTGTATTTATTGGCTAATGGTAAGTGGGGCATTTGAACCTACTTGCGTTTGTAATTCAGTCAAGACAGCAGGGCCTGATATGAATCAGAACTGGTAAACATGGCCCAGACTAATCTCATTACGTACCCTCCTCCCGTGTTTAAGAGCAGATCACAGATAAGAACAGGATAAGGGTTAAAACAAATTTACTTATGCAAACAAGTATTATTTCACAGCTATATAGTGTACTATACATATATGCTTTTCAAAAGTCAGGAGGCAGTAAGAGTTTTTTTTTAAAGAAAAGAGAAGAGTCTTAGGCTAACAATGCATGTATTTATTTATTGTTTTAAAGATATATTAATCTTTTTTTTATTAAAGTGCCCCTATTATGGATAATGAAAAGCTTGCATTCTGTTTTGGGAGTCCCCAACTGCAGGCTGACAATCCAAAAACACTTTCATTGTTTTATAATATGCATTTATGCCCCCAAACTCTCGCAGACCCAATCACAAGCTCACAATCATGACACCACATGCCATTTTTATAGCATCAGATATATTTACTAATATAAAGCAAGCCTGTTAGAAAAACGAACACTTGAACATACATCAGCATGATAAGAACAACCTAAAATGATAGAAACCATCTTTGTAAAATATTTATTTGAAGTGTAATTTGATTATTTAGTTTGTCACATGTCCCATGAGATTACATGGAGAGGGCAGGGATTATGACCTAAACTGCAGCCAGTCACCTGGACCAGTCAAGACACACACTAGGTGCATTCGACTTAAAGTGGCGTCGCAAGAAATCGGCTGCCGCCTTACAAAACAATGCATTCTGGTAATATCACTTGTCCGACTTTGATCGGCGCTGCAGCCGCCTTTCGATCACAAAAGAGAGCAAAACGAGAGCAGTCGCAGAGTTCAGGCGTTGTAGTTGCTCAAGATCGGCTGCGAAAGCCTTGATGACGACACACTTTATTCTCATTGGTCAGATTATGTAATGAAAAGCGCGATGTGTGCTGTGTGTGTTTTCATAAAAAAGTTCCTGTATGTAATCAAGCTTTATATCGAATCTGACATTCAAACAAAACATTAATGATGAAAATGAAGATTAGGCGATATGGTAAATATATATTCTTATTGTATAAGAGTTAAAGTTTGGAAAAAAACTGGTCAACCAGAGGCCGTTTTTTTTAATGGATGTTGTGAGAGGCTTCACTACACTGAAAAACTGCTTATATTTGAATAAAGTCCTATAGCTACAAAAAAACAGCTAAAAAGCCGCTAAAAAACAGGTCCCTGGTAAATTTTGATTACATTGCTTCAGTTACATATTGGAACAGTTCAGTATTCAAATTTGGACAGTCACTAAAATTTTAAATGGAAACATGTCCTACACAAAATCCAACCCTAAACCTACCCGATAGGTAAAATATCCTGTAAAAAGGCATTTATTGATGCAGCCGTGCCATTTCAACTTCCTTTTACACAGATTTAAACTGTTTTGTCGAACTGTAGTTACACAGGATTCACACCGGAGCTCCTCGCCTGTCAAGTACATCCCTGTACTCCGTGAGCTACCGAACAAACCTAATGTTCATGAAAACCCATAGATATGAATCTGGATATGTGTGATGCTAACGTTCAAAAGCATCAATTTTCAGCATATTAATATTGTTTTTGAAGTCATGACATGATGTTGTTCAAGTAATTGTGCGAAAAGTTGCGAAACTCTGTAAATGTGTGAAAAGAAATAAAAGGTGTCAAGGTTTTTCTGCCTCTAGTGTTCATTTCTTTTGTAAGCTGCATTGTACTTGTTGGTACATATTTTGTGTTTCACTAAAAGGTGCGCCCAGGTACAGTTATGCCATGAGAGCAGGTAGATAAAAAGCAGTGTTTGTGAGAGTAGTGCTGCTTTGTGTACAGCGTTACCAGGAACACAACTTTTTTACTACTCTAAAAGTGGCAAAGAATGAATTTGCATTTTCATTTAGACCAACAAATAACAAGTGGGCGGGTAATACGCTGTTTCATTTTGACGTCAACAAGAAATGGCTTGGTATTTGCTTTAAAAGCAAGTTTTAAGTTTATACACGGTGCGCTTTCAGATCATTTTTTTTGCATGATGTTTTCATTCACTTAGAGCTGTGTTACACACTGCATGAAAGCTAGCTTTCAAAAATCCATAACAGGAGTATAGAAATGTAGTAATATTGTGAAATATTCTAATACTTGTTTTATATATATGTATAGAGATTTTTTGTGCATTCATTTTATACATAAAATGTAGAATGCAATGAATAAAAATGCAACAAACACAGAATGCCAAATATGTAAAATAGCACATATATATATATATATATATATATATATATCTAAACAAATACATATATATTATTTTGTATCAGCATTGCCCTGAGCATGAATAAAAAGGACCAAGCAAACATAAAGAAATATTGTGTTATGAATGTCAATGCAATCTTTGTTTTCTTGTTTCTACAGCAACAACGTTTATGCCAAAGGGGCAGTAAACAATTCGCCCATTATGTGTCTCAAGGTAAAAAATCATCCAGCAGGAAAATAACAAACAATTAATGATGGTTAAGAATGAGCAAAACTAGCAGAGGTCAAGTTTCTCCTTATGCTTTGTGTAGACAAATTTATATTCAACCATTTAAGGGTAGTAATCACAAAGGGAATAAATGAGGTTTCTGAATTTACCTTTCTTTCTCCTATTGAAATCACCTCAATCAATCCCAATTACTGAATAGTCATGTGATCATTGCCACAGAAATAAGGCAGACAAGAGGCTAAAGCTTTTATAAAGACGTTGCTCACAAATGCTACCCTGTGAAGGCCATTTGTCTTATATAAAAGCTTGTAAATTATTTTTGTTGACAATACACGTATAGTATGATATTTTTATAATTAGTAAATCTCACACATAATTCTGAGTCAAAATTACACGCAGTCACAGTCCGCCTACAAGCGTGGGTTTGCTGACCGTTTAATATATTGACAGCTACCTCATTATTTAAAAGATTTTTTTTTAAAAACCCAGCATGTAAACAAAACAAATATGCTTGCTATATATACCAGTCTGGCGGCTTCTTCCTGCCTAAGCTTGCGGTAGAATAAGCCGCAATGTATGGCTGCACCCCGGGCTCCTATAGCTTTTTATATCACTGATTTTGGACATGTATGAATTCAGTGCACTGGAAACTCCAACAGATTTGTGTATATCATAACAGTGTATGACATCTCATACGAAAACGCTGGCCAGCGGCAAGAAACTGGGTCACACCCGGGCCGCCCATTCCTAAGCTGATGAGATTGGAAATCGCAATGACTTGGTTGTTTATCAATTCTAAAAACGCAACAGACAACTGGAGGCATTTGTTTCTCCAGGGGAAAACAAGAAAGTAAAACGGAGTGAGTGGAGCATGAAAGCAGCACATGTACTTGGAATAAAACAGCAGAATAAACAGACAGAGGAAGAGTGCTGGCCATGTGCTGCGAAAGCAGAAGCAATGGAAAGAACAAGTCCTCCAAACACTGGAGTCAATCATAAAAGCCAGCGCCGCTGCGGTGACATCATTACTCACGAGGCTGCACTTTAAGACAATGGCATTAACAGACACTGCTGCACACCGTTTAACTGTAGCATTAATCAGCCTCCTCTCATATTCATAAGGCTGGCTCAAAGTCTTCTGGATGATTGGTGTTTGGGACTCATACCTCACTTGTGCAAAATACAAGTGTTTCAGACTCGGCTTCAAATCACTTTTACATCTGCTGGCCATTCAGTCTCTATTAAAGCTTCTTTGAAAATGAAAATGATTCATTATTAACTCACCCTTATGCTGTTGGAAACATGCAGGTGCTTTTTCCATGGAAAATAAAAGAAGGAATTGATGAATCCTATGATTATTTCCATTAAAATTGCATTAAATAATAACAGAATTATTAGTTCTGATCATGTCATTTACTCAGATTTCAATGATTAAAAAAAAAAGACGTTTAGACGTTTTCCATACAACAATATTTAAATCAGTTTAAATAAAATAAAATAATCTATGTCACTGGTTCTAATTTAATTAAATTTTCAGATCTTTTCCATACAATGCCATAAAAAACAACAACGACAACAACAGCAATAATAATAAAGACAGTGTCATGCCATGATTTCAGTTTACTTTAAAATTCAATTCTCAATAATTTTTGCATTCCGTTTTAAAAATAAAGGCATGAGGGTAAGGAAATAATGAATACTTTCGGAGGCAAATCATTGCTTTAAAATGCATAATTTTGGAACGAATATTCAACGCTGCATAAAAATGGCCCCAGACTATTTACAGAAACCCAGACTGAAAGCACCCATTCCTAGTCACAAAGAGCTCTCATGTGGAGCTCCAGACGACAGATACTGTATTAAGCTTACTTAATGATTAGTCAAATGATGAAATAATACAGCATGGAAGAATGCGCATTGTTCTAGGGCTAAATTTAATTACAGCCAGTGGTGCTCAGGCTAATGAGCAATGCCCCGCTTTAGCTCTTCTGTAACTGGGTAAAGCAACAGTGGCCAGTGGGCATGTTCTCTGGGGATGAGTCAAGAGATGATTAAGTAAAAGTCATAGTACACAAAGAAAATCTTTCTTGAGCTTTCACAAGAAAGAATCAAGACTCATTTCATCCGCCTGTTTCTAATGTCAACAGAACCCGGCACAAATCCTAACTTGTTAAATCATTCTCTTACAGCCAAAGGCGTAGGACTGATCTGAAAAATATGGAGAGACACATTATAAACCTTATCAGTCTGGCTCATGAATATTAAGTCGCTCAATGTATTATTCACCCAGTCATCCTAACTTAATGACTAAAAAAAATACAAGAGAGACCATTCGTTCAACTGCTGATGTTTTAGCTTAGACCTAAAACCCTTTTTGTGGTCTATGTATATTGCTTCATATGAATATAGCTATAAAAGAAAGGAAGACAAACATAAAAATGTCTAAAAACTGGGTACAATCATTGCTACTCCACTGTATAGTAAAATGAGTTTCAACATTAAAACATCAAAAGACAAAAAAAATGTTGCCTAACACCGCTTTATCTTTCTCTATACAGTGGAAAACTACAGTAGATCTAGCAATAGATATAAAATTTAATTTAAGGTAATTTTACAGTAAAATACAGTTTAACGTATATATATATATATAGACTGGATACCAGTGAATTTAACTGAACAAAAAATACAAATTCAACAACCACTGACACATTTTTCAAAATATATTTTGTGGCCCACATGGAATTATATTATATAAAAGATTGTGTAAGAGTAGGCACCAACTCCAAAAACAAACTTAACTCCATTAAGTGTGCATGTAAACACACAGAAATTGATGCTTGCTTAGTGAGTTGTTGTGCTTTCTTATCTCTCCTCTAGGTCCAGAAGACCCAGACAGATAAACATGGTCATTGTATACACACATACGCAAAAATGAACATCACAGAAATTCATGTTACTTCATGTCTGTGAGGCATCTTCTGTTTGCAAGCTGTGAAGTATGAGATATCTTGGCCCTGTTCGTTGGAACAGATATGATATTGATAATCTGGAGAAGTGCCATTAGACACAGAAAGCCTGTATTTGTGCTGCAAAAACCCAATCCCATTTCAATTCACTCAGGCAATGATGTCTCGCAATTTATTGTGTGTTGGAAATAAAAAGAACACGCTCTCCCAGTCAACGCATTTTCATTGCCTCATGGCATTATTATTTAGCTAATTAAAACGGCCGAGCTTCAGACGTTCTGTGTAGGAAGAGAAGCAGGAGAACAGATAAAACAGTATTGCTGTGGCTGATCGAAGAAAACAGACCAGACATTAAATGCAGCCACGGCTATTGGGAGATTAATATCTAGTAGATTTGCAAAACATGACCACTCTTGACTGCCAATTCTCAAAATTATAGCTGCTGACAACTGTAAATATGTGAGGTTTAACAACACGGATCGATAATGAGCCAATTAGACCGCAAATAATATGGATCGGTGTGTCAATTCTGAGATTCTAATTCATTTCTGAAGCTCCAGCGGTAAAACGGCAGCTACTATAAGGCTGATTGCAATTGAGCCCCTAGGATGGACTGCATCAATCCATCACTTTGACATTTTGGGAGCAAAGTATAAAAGTTTAATGATGGTTGGAGTCACTCTTTTGACATCTTGTGTTGGTACAAATGTGAATCTATCCAAACTCAGCACTGGAGCTGTGATTCTGACAAAGCGTAACGAAGTGATACTTTGGCCCAGTGTCCACCGGGTCAGAAAGTCGTCAAAAGCAATTGCGTTGGGGTTATTTTTCCCTGGCTTCCAGTTTGTCTAGACGCATGGGTGACAAAACCATCAAAAGTTGGACCGGAAAGAACACACCCCGGGCCATACAAGCTTTTCAGCCCAAGCCCTTTGATGAAATTTAACACAGTGTTCCACTTCTGCAAACTTGCTTTGGAGAAGACGGGACTCCTCTCACCCTTTTAGGGACAGCTTTTCAAAGAGCCCTGAGAGTTCCACATCATGCCCTTTGAAGGCTGGTTCTCTTGCACCATCTCACTTTCATCTGTCTCAACCCAGGAAAGCGTCAGGTTTCTCACGGAACACATCACAGAGGGGAAAGGCACAGCTCATACCTGCAGCCTCTTACTGTTCGTACTTCAGCTCTGGTTTGTCTCTGTTGAGAGGTACGAGTCTGAATGTGTTTTTAAAGCTGCGGATCACAATGGAAATATTATTCTTCATCTCATTATGAACTCACACCAGAGTCGTTTTAGTGAAAGTTCCAATCTGTTGTGAGTAAAAATCATGATTGGACTTTGGCTGGTGTCCACCAATCTGTGAGAAATACATCACCAATTAGACCAGACTAGTTACTGAAGCATGAAGCCTTCAGATGAACTCAAACAAGCTGCTTGCCAACTGTTTGTCGATAGGGCAAAAACATGTACCACAATATAACACTAAAACTTGCAGAACTCGAACAGCAATAATCAACAGCTCTAATAAATAATTCCAATCACTTTTAGTGATAAATGTACGATAAGGCAAACAACATGACAACTTATATGCATATGCTGGTAAAATAATGCTTTATTTTGACTTCTGATGATAGATTAATTATTTAGTCAACTTAACATCTGCCCTTCATCCAATTAACAACAAAATTCATCAAACCGAGTCCTCACCACATATTGTTTTCTTTTTATAAATTTATATCACTCACATTTAAAGGGTTAGTTCACTCAACGCAGCTGAAGAGTTCTGCGTTCAGATGCATGCAATAATCCTGCCGCAATGCCCCAGCAAAAGTAACTATCATGAATGTGTCGGGGGAAAACAATAGGAAGACATTTGAATGATTTACTCATAAACAAGTGTTTTATAAGTACATGTCGCAAAGATGAATCTTCTCATAAGACGCGCCTTTAAAGAGAAGTCATCTTTACCGATTATTTTATTTAATAAATGAGTTTTTGTGTTCTATTTTTTATTAAGCTTTCTATAGATTTATCATGTCTTTTTCACTGAGTTTTGGTTCATTTTTGTGAAGCGCTCCAGTTCAAGACGAGAAGGCAGAATGTGCTTGTTTTCTTTATTTTATAAAATCATGTTTATTGTCAGTGCACACAAATAAAAGTAGACCATTTACAGTTCTGAGTGACGTATTATTCCTAAAATTAAGGCGAAGGTTAGAAAATCCAAGTGCTGGCTGGTGCCTTTATGTCCTGCAGAACGCACTTTACAGCATCACTCTGCACAAACCATAATGTCGCACATTTATTCTTTTATCGTTTAACATTTTAACATTGTTATACTGTATGTTTGAACTGTTTTAGCATGTCTATTGATTTTTTAAGGCAAGTCGTGATGATTTGAGGAGGCTGAATTGATCAGTCATAGTGAAGTTGATCAGTGGACTGTTTCACTGGTGTTTTTCCACGTTTTTGGATCAAGAATTATTTAAGCTTTATTGCTGTCTATGGAGGGACAGATGGCTCTCTGATATCATCAAAATGATCTTAATTTGTGTTTAGAAGATGAACGAAGGTAATTAATGAATGTTCATTTTTGGGTGAACCCTATGAGAATACATCTTTTGAAGAGCTCTATCACTAAGAAAGCATGTGTGAGTTCGTTTCAAGTTAATATATTTTAAAAAACACAATACAATTTACATTTACAATACATGTAGTTATTTTGCAGGCGCTTTTATCCAATTGAACTGATTTATGTAACTTTTGTTATGTAACTGATTTATTTGCATCACATGCATCTTTTTTTAAACAAAAAATATATATGTATAATTTAGGCCATTTATCGGACACTGGCCATAATGTAAATATAATTTTAGGATTAGCAGCATGAGCTAGTACCTCAATTTCTGTAAATTTTTATATTTTTACAAAAATTCATATCCTGGACAGCGAACACTAAAACATATAAATATGCAATTTAATTTCTAATAAATAATTCCAATCACTTTTAGTGATAAATGTTTTAATTTAATGCAAGCATTTGAAAAAATTTAGCTGAACTCTAACCTGCAAATTTAAATAATGGAATAAAAAAAAATTGCTAACCGACAGATGATCTTCTCTGTTTCTGGAAAGTCGAGTAGATTGTAAATGTTAGCATTTTGAATTGATATTATTTGAACATGCATATTCCCAGCCTAGTAGTGCTGCACTATAAGACTTAGGGCATTGTAAAGTCTTGGCTTGCTGTATTCCCCATAGAGAAACCTGAAAGCAGACCGCAGTGTCTGATGAGCTGGACGAAAAAAAGCAGCGTCACTACAATGATCAGCAGAATGCTGAGAGGACAAGACACCGGGTAATCTCTCAAAACCTACGAACAAGCATACATTCTTCCCTCACATTCACATTGCATCACAAAGAACTTCCTGACAGCACCCCGCCATTCACAATTGCGCTGTAGAAAAATGTGTCGGCTGGTGCTTTTGGTTACTCCGAGTACTCTCAGAACATGGGACCGGGAGGAGTGCTTTCCCCGAATCCCTGACAGCTATAGAGGTGTCAGGGAAAAACGCTCCTGCAAAGGGATCATTAGGCAGGAGAGGAAGGTATCTGCACAGCGGGATGACAAATGTCTGTAAGGGGAGAGCAGAAGGAACCATCTGAGACAGCGTTTATCAGCCGAGTCAGTCTGAGAATCCTTAATGCACTTTTAAATCATTGCTTCTTAACTGCAATTTACCACAGAGAGAGAATCATTACTTTCCGATATGAAGCAAAGTTTACAACAGGACTGGAATACAGAGGATGGTTCACGAAAGAGACACTGTTCTCAACTCTTATTTGTTAGAGAAAGGCCTAGGATCAATGGTACAGTAGGTTATCAAATGTAGCAAACGTGGAATCTCCTCTGCTCATTGGGATTCAATGGGACTGCACAGGGACTCCCTGAATGATCTATGCTTTGAATGCTAACATTGGTTTTAGCCTGACGCATTTATTTTGGCAGCTTGGAATAAACAGCTTCGTGAAACAAACAGCTGTGGCTTAGCAGCTACAACATATGCATCAGATACTATATTGTTCGAATGGAAAGCATAGGTCTGAATTTGAACCTTGATATGCAAATTTCCTTGATATTAATGAGCTAATAATCGCTGTTCACACTTTTCGAGTCAAGAAGATTTTTTTTTTTTTATAAAAGAAATTAAGAATGCTTTGAATCGACCCATAAAGGCATTTATGTTATGATTTTTATTTTTTTTTAATGTCAAATAAAGTTTCTGTTTATTATAATGAAAAAAACAAATCAGCATATTAGAATGATCTGAAAGATTATGTGATAATGAAGACTGAAAAATTCAGCATTGCATTTTAAAATATATATAAAAAAATAGAAAACAGAAATTAATTACAATAGTTTTACATTTTTACAGTATTTTAGATCAAATACAAGCAGCTTTGTTGAGCCTTTTAAAAATTAAATGTTTAAAACTCCTATTGAACCTGGTTTTGCCATAATAGCATCCATCCATCCATCTTCTTTCACTAACCTGGGGCCGGGTCGCAGGGGCAGCAGTCTTACAAGACTTCCCTCTCCCCAGACACTTCCTCCAGCTCTTCCGGCGGAACACAGAGGCGTTCTCAGGCCAGCCGAAAGACATAGTCCCTACAGCGTGTCCTAGGTTTTCTCCAGGGCCTTCTCCTGTTGGGACATGCCCTGAACAACTCCCCAGGGAGGCGTCTGGGAGGCACCCGGAATAGATGCCTGAGCCACCTCAGCTGGCCACTCTCGATGTGGAGGAGCAGCGAGTGACCAAACTCCTCACCTCACCTCATCTCTAAGGGAGCACCCAGCCACACTTCAGAGGAAACTCATTTCGGACGCCTACTGTATATCCGGGATCGCGATCTTTCGGTCATGACCCAAAGCTCATGACCATAGGTGAGAGTAGGAACATAGATTGATCGGTAAATCATGAGCTTTACCTTGCAGCTCAGCTCCTTCTTCACCCCGACAGACCGGTACATCGACCGCATTACTGCAGAAGCTGCACCGATCCGTCTGTCAATCTCTCGTTATATTCTTCCATCACTCGTGAACAAGACCCCAAGACACTTAAACTCCACCAGGCCACACTTTTTCCGCCTGAGAACCATGGGCTCAGATTTGGAGGGGCTGATTCTTATCCCAGCTGCTTCACACTCGGCTGCAAACTGCCCCAGTGCCTGCTGTAGGTCCATGTTCGAAGGAGCCAACAGGACAACATCATCTGCAAAAAGCAGAGATGAGATCCTGTGGTCCCCAAACTGGACCCCCTCCAGCTCCAGACTGCGCCTAGACATCTTGTCCATGAAAATAATGAACAGGACCGGTGACAAAGGGCAGCCCTGCCGGAGTCCAACACGCACTGGGAACAAGTCTGACTTACTGCCGGCAACGCAAAGCAAGCTCCTGCTCCGGACGTACAGGACCGGACGGCCCTTAGCAGACCCCCCCCCCCCACGACAATATCCCCAGTTGAAGTCAGCGGATTCATTGAAAAATCTTACTGATCTCAAACTCTTTAACAGTATTGTACGTGTGAAGTCCATAACCAGTCAAGTTATGAAAATAATCTAGTTTAATCATCTAGGATAGTTTAAACATTCATAAATGAACTCAATTACACTGAGCTATATATTAACATTTTCTATATTGAGCTCTTTTAAATCAAAAGTGCATTTTGATTTGTTTCATTTTCATTTCACACACACATCAACACCTTTAATTCCCTGCCATTTCTTTACTGTCCTCACTCAACAAAAAGTAGCAAAAAGCCTGTAATATCTTGTTTTGTTGCTGATGAATCAAACCAAATGCCAAATGGTTATGGGTGACTAAGAGGAATCATAGAGCTGTACAAGCCTGAAAAGTAACAGAACATTTATCGAGGCTCAAAACAAGGCTACATACACCACAGAGAGCCCTTCGATTTCAAGATAACTCTATCGGATCCCAGAAGGGTGATTCAGGTAAGCTAATATACTGCTTAGAAAAATAACAAAAAGCAGCTGTCGTTGCTTAGATCAAATTAATGTTTGTTGTTCATCATAATAAAGAAGTGCTTATTTGCTCTTGCATATTGGGCCTAATAGAGCCATCTGCGAAATGAAATGTTGCTTTATGCAGCTTGTAAAACATGGATGTACACTTTAGTGATTCATGCGCCTTTCAAGCATAAAGAGAAGCGTAACAGTTGCGTTATAAAGATGTGAAGCGGCTACCTTCACAAACACGCACACACTTACGCATAGTGATCTAAGTGGCTGTCAGGAGCCAGAGGAAAGGCCCCGCTCTGAGAGCCCAGCAGTGTTATTTCTCGCTCTCTGGGAGGTCTGACTTCCTGCCAAGGTACAGAGCTAAAGAGACATACTCAGCAGTAATGTGCGTTGAGACCTGACCAGACTCATGCGGATAAGAAGCACAAGGTAAGATTCTTATACAGACAAGGTGCCTGTTTTTCGCATGTGTGTTGTCCAAATCTACACGGCCGTATCTGGATGCTCCGGTCTCTATTCGCTGCCCCCACTGTGGATGAAAGAGCATGTAAAAATAGCACAGAGAGCAACCGTGCACCTGTGGGTCCCAGCCTACTTAGGGCTGATCAGCAGAGCCGGGGACACGTGGCTCTAGGCAGTGGCTGGAGCTCGAGGAAAAGACAGGATGAAAGAGGAAGAGAGCGAGGGAGTGTAATTAGAATGGAGGCCACGCTGAGTCTCAGGGAGCGAATCAGACCGTAAACGTCGAGCACTCAGCTGAGTCTCACACCTGCGCTAGAGGACGTTCCAGCATGGCTGTTGCCAGAACGCTCGCTTAATGAACAGCTACCATAATCCTCATCAGCCTCGGGAGCCGATCCCATGACCCCACCAATCAGATGGGCCTGAGAAAAGGAAGAAAATAAACCTCACTGCAACATGGTAAAGTGTATAAAAATCCATTTCATTAGTATTAAAGCAAAACACTCACTAGTATATTGTCATTCTTGCTGACAGTTATGTCATGTCATGACCGATATCAATCAATCTATCAACAAACCGTACTAAACATTCAGTTTGTGTTATTAAATTAAATTATTAGTGTTTATAACCTTCAGTGTTAAATGACAGCAGGATAATCTAAACATATCCTGAATTCAGCACACCACTCATTCCTTAACCAATTAGTGCTTTTGAATGAATCATTTGAGTGAATGATTCAATAACTCACTTATAAAGCCAGCCACTTGATTTGCTTCTGAATGAATAGGCTAAGTTAATGACTCAATGAATCACACATAAAAAGCAGTTTTCTCATTTATTGAAGGAGAAAGAAAAAATAGAAAATAAAAATGTAAAAAAAGGAAAAAGAAATTCAGAAATGTTTACCTAGCTAAAATAAGCTACAGTTAGGGGAGTGTAATATTTCTATACAAGATTGTGAACATTCAAAAGGTTTCTAAAACCTCACCGCATTTGCAGAGAGAAAGTCAGTGTTAATGTTTTTGATTATGAGTGTTGTATCATCTCTATTATTATCTATGATTATTAATATGATTATTATCTTCTCTGTATTGGTTACTAAATGCAAGTAAATTCCTACATGCAAAAGAAAAATAATTTTCTTGCATGTGAAGTACATTTAGTACAAGTGCTGTTTGCTGAAGAACGTTTGGAGCTTTACTAAGCTTTAGTAAGGAGTTAAGAAATCAAATTTCCACTAAAATGATAATACTCCATTGCATCCTACACTAAACCCTAACTGTGTTAACAAAAGCAAATGTCGGCTAAAAACACATTTGCTGAAGAAACCACTCTATATCAGCTTCCTTAAATGGGGCTTTTAGCTTTTCTGTGGAGTGTCGTGATTTGTGTTACATGAGACTTGCACTTGAGCACTCTAAACCGCAAATTTACTAAATCTGAAAAGCAATACACATGGAACAGAGTATGATGTTAACAAATCATACACTATGGTAAAGGTGTTTTAAGTTTTATGTAATCATAATTGTTGTTAATAGGCATACAGTTGTTGGTGTTTTGCTGCCTCTAATGTTAATTTCACCTGTTAACTGCAGTGAAATATAAGCATAGGTTTTGCCACTAAGCATTATTTCCATTGAGCCTGGATTGCAAAGAGCTGAGATAAGATTGAAAAGCATAAAGCAAAATTATTAAAATTCAAATTGAAAAGAAGAATAAAGAATAAAACTAATTCAAAATAAAATTCTCTTCTATATAAATAACACTAAAATAACAATGTATATCCCTTTCAAATGTATATACTGCAAACAAATTGAAAGGATATTAGATTTACTGTGGCTGGTAAAAGTGCTACAGAAACAGCTACAAAAAAAATAAGTGCTTCAGACAACACTGGCTACCTAATCAAATATATTTAATTGGGAAACTGCAGGATATTCAAATAAAATCTATATATGAAGCACCGGCTGACTAAACCATTTTTATATACACGACAACGCACAACCTTGTTTATGTTAGGTTGGCTATTTTCTGCATAACACATTATAGCCAATCCCTTTGAGCAGGCTTATTACCAGACAAAACAAAAAATGTCCAGCTCAGCCATAACTAATGACAATGAAGCCTACTTTGCACGTTACATACATTTGCAAATAGCTAACCGTGTTCACAGGGCAACAAATTAAGCTTTTATCAGAGGAGAAAAAAAGAGAGCCAGGCACCTTTCAAGCCAACAACACTTACACTGACAGTATTTTATGTCCACACAGGTGATTCTACAAGATTTTTGTGATGTGTAATGAGAAAAGCAGCGGATATTAGCTGACTGTTAGAGAAACCAGCAATTGGACAACGTCCATAGGGAGAAACGTATGATAGAAATAATGCACTGCGGCTACAGATGATTCATCATACAGAAACAGTGTCTCATTGAAAATGATTACACCAAAAAAAAGCTTCCGCAGAGAGAACAAATGATTTAATTGATGTATCAGTAAACTTTAATCACTTTCCCTTTGTTTTGCATTGGTTTGAAGCCTGACCACGTCAGTCTTAGTACTTCCGCTCAATTTCAGTTCGCTTCTGTACTCAGTATGACAAAAGCAAACCGGTTTCCAGTTTATCTCCGGCTCCACAACAGCTGGTCCAACCAATGAACAGAGGGCGGGCGTGACATTGATGGTAAGCGCCAAATTTAAAATTTTAGTTTAAGTTAGGAAAATCTAAAATGACATTAAAGACGTGGAGACACGGGATGCTATTTGCTCTAGTGTTTGGTTCACATTTTGAGGTGATTATGTGGCCCTGCTCCCGACAGGTTTGTGATTGGCTCACATTACGTGATTGGTGATATGTGATGGCAATATGTGATTGGCTTACGTGTACACCAATGATTTTAAAATTCAGACAAGCACCCCCCGTCCCACAAGAAACTAAACGGTTTTCGATTGTGCTCCGAAGAACCAGAGTTTGGTATTACCAGGCCATTTGATTTGTAATACAGACTTGAATCATTAAGAACAGCATCACGCATCAAACAAGAATATTGTTTCCAGAAATGATGGGGAAACCAATAATGAACAGAAAACATTTCTCTTTAATGTTTATTCACCCCGTCTAGACTAATAAATGGCATCTGATAATGAATCCGTTTGCATGATTAATACAGTCCAGTGTGCTGTTTATTGATGCAGAGCAGAGCTCAGGATGTAGAGCTTATATAATGAAGAACAACAGGACAAGAGATGGCCTCATCTGTGGCGTCTGAGGCTGTGCGGACACAGCTCGTCCAGCCAGCATGCTGAGTGCTCCAGCCTTCATTTATCACTTTGGGTGAGAGGTCAGCTTCGCCCTGGTTTCACAGCCTTTCAATAGGACTTTTATTACCACAGACTGCTCTGGAAGCGTGGCCCGCATAACCAACAGCACATCACCAAACAATCTGCAGATGGAAAGCTGGTGGGAATCGCTTGAATTCGGCTCTGTGTTTACAAGCACGTCTCCCTTCCTAAAGCTCCAGCCGGGAAAAATTCTTTGGGGGAAGATCAATGCCTGAGGAAAACAACAGGCGCATTTGGACATTCTGATGTCCGACCGCTGTTCCAGATTAGAGGAGGAATCTAGTTATCTCTATTTGTATCTGCTCAATCTCTCACTGCATTTGAGATCACACGGAAGACAGATGGAGCAGGTATTCGGTCTGAGCACCTTAATGACTTCACACAGGCAGAAAGAGCTGTTCCCTGATGTTTCATATCCCTTCCCCATGCAGAATTAATGAATCGGATTCTCTGTGCAACAGATACCGAAGGCCTACTTAAAAAAAAAAGGCTGGGAAATGTAGCAGTAAAAATATGACTTAAACTATGTTTAACCAGTTCTCTCAAGTCTAATAAAAACAACAGCAACATACTGGAATGAAATCATCTGGTGTCTTTACAAAGTCAAGTGCAGCCTTCAAATTATGATTAACAATGCAATGTTGCAAAAAAAGTAGTAAAAATAAACTAAAATGCAATGAAACAAAACAAAACAAACTAATATTTTTAAAGTTTAATTAAGACACCGTTGAAAGCATAAAAGACTGGTACTGGTAAAAATGAAAATGAAATGAAAAACAGTCATGCATTAATAAAAAAACGCTATTTTAAAATAAAATAAAATGTCAAATAAATATTTTTCCATTTTTATTATAGAGACAATGCTGAATTAAATCACTAAATTTAAACGACTTAATCGTTAACTAGTTTCTTTTAAATTAATCTGCTACAAAACTGAATGTAGTTGTAAACCAATTTCGAGAGAAAGCGCGGTCGAAACGCAACCCAGCTGTTAGCAATCAGCTAATGATCACCGCCTATATTGTTAGCCAACCAGACAAGCTAAAGTCCACTATAAATAAACCAGAGTCCTTCTCTTCAATATCTCGCTTTTGCAATCCCTCCACCTCCCCGTCTCCTCCGTTCTGTCCTAACGGGGGGCACGCAGGGTTCGAAGCCGGCCTCGAGCCTGGCCCTAGCTAGGGCTATCGTTACTGAACCCCGGGCTCGCCCACGACATCACGCCAAACTCGCTTTATTTTGCTACCATTGTTGAGAAAGCGCAAACTCTTGAAGTTATCTTATAACTTACTGACTGACTGAATACATTTTTCTTCACCTGCTAATTTAATAATTCTTAATCAGAAATAGAAATATTAGAAATGGAATCATGACAGTTTTTCCATATGATTTTCATCTTTACATGTAGAGTAAATTGGAAGCATTGACATGCCACATCAGTGGAAACCAATACAGCACAAAACATTTCTTAGTTGTAACACAGGAATTTTTAGATTTCTCAAGGTGAATACAAGTGGGCTATTCAAATACACCATTATTAACTGAACAGGCAAACTTGGTACCGCAAGGTCGTGGCTGTTAAAAAATGCATTATCCGCATTCAAAAACCACAGCAGGAATGTTTTTTTGGCCAAACAAAGCAGCGCGGGAAAAGCTTTGAAATCGCAACCACAAAACATTTTCCACTTCCAGTCGTGAATCTCTCATTAGCTTTCAATGACACATTCACACAACAATCACTTCAAAGCATGATGGTCTCCATAATCCAGGTATCAAATGGCTCGTGGAAATATCTGTGCCTCTTGTTGCCAGATAAAAAAGAGCAAAGAAAGCGTTGCCCTTTTGATGATGAAATCATGGGAAACACCAACAAAGACATATCTGTAAACAGCCACGAATGAAAGCGAAGGCTTGAAGACAAATGGCTGGTTCAAATAAACACAACACGCGCGTCAGTCTGTGTACGCTCCCGCTTAATCACATTAATGAACCTTCATTCACACGCTGACATACGTCTTCATTAGCATTTATGTTTCATGTGATTATGACTATGACAGATGGGTCTGACCTGATTCGACACTCTCTCCATCTCAGACAAGAGAGAAATACCAAGGGAAAACTCCTTGTCATGTGACTAATCTAGTATGGCCGTCCTCTGATGTCCCTACATTTTAATGGAAACAGGAGGCTATAAATACAGGCAGGTGTGATGAAGTGAAGGGTCAGCACTTTAGGGAACCTGTGACGCAATGGCTCTCTCCTGATGAGGAAGTGAAGCGTGACGCTGAGAGTGAATCTGTCAGCAGCTCTGAAGTTATAGCTTCCCCACCCCAAGTCATCCCACTCTCTTTATGTGAAACCATCCAAATTACTCTGCAACTGTGTCCTGATAATACCACAAAGAATGAGAGTCATTTCCTGTGATATTTCAGGAGGGAACGCCCAATGCCTCTGAGTCTTCTTTTTGGTACTCTGCATGCATATTTGTGGGAGAATAGAAGTATACATTCTTCTAGAATCTATTGAATATATTTTTGCAGCAGTGTTTGTTCAGGGTACTGGATTCTGGCTTGTCTAAATTAATATATGATCCTCAAACCTCTCAAATTTTCATGCAAACCCAGCAAGAGCTGCCATATTCCTGCAGTATAGTGAAAGCCAAGGGGAATGAAGGTCATAGAGCTGTTCAGGTTGTAGTCCTAAAACCCGGAGGAGAATTTGCATTTTTAGTCTTGAGCTCCCTCTGAGGATTTTCAAAATGGCTTTTTAGTTTCTTTGATTTATGAATAAAATAAGGGCTGTGGTTAATATGGCTTGAAGATACGTTTTGTTTTAGGGGATACATTAAACTAAGGATGGTAAATTTTTATAGCAGTTGTTCAAGTCATCAAGCATTTAAACTCACATACTTGTAGTCGGTAAGCCCCTGCCCTCAAACACAGATGAGCCAATGGCAGTCGAGTATCAGCTGCATGGAGACTGGAACTCAGACATCTTTAGGTTA
>JAUMHI010000012.1:4591706-4603089 GCA_032359435.1 Enteromius unitaeniatus
ATGTTTCATTACGTATACCGCGTTCATTTGTGTTGCTTATGTTTCACGCTTCAGAAATGTGATGTTATTTCCGGTAAGCACCGATGCTCCTTAGTTTTTGCAGTGCATTGTGGGATTTTTCAGAGCAGCACTTAAAATGGCCAACTCCCTGATCAGTGCCCTTACTACTAAACAAAGGAAGCTGAAGCGACAGCAATTAAGGGGGGCGGGGTTTACCAATAGCTCAACTGTAGTTCTTAAAGGCACAATATGTAAGTTTTCGCCACTAGACGTCTCATTTTCAAAACAATAACAGAGGCGAAGTTCTATGACGGAATGATGAGAATATAGAACACAGATGTCGTTTTCACAAATCATGATCATGTTTGAAAAGCTCATTTATATCTGTTTTATCACCTAACCACCTGTACATGACTATTACTTGCACAATGAATAATATATATTTGCTTACCTGTCTATTAAAACACACGCGACAGCGAAGTCTCTGCCCAGTCCGAGGTTTTCGCAATGCTCCCTCTATTTCGGTATCGAGATGCCGATATTTGTTCTCGTTTATTTGTTCCAATATCTTCTAGGCTCAGTTTGCATACATCTACGTTTTTTGGGACTGTGAAGAGTGTAATCATCATCCACGATAGTGAAATGCTCAATAAATAACTACCACTTCCGCATTTGCCCATGTGTGTTGCTGTATGGTAAATTTAACTAAATATGTATCGGGCGTGCGTCTGATGAATTAAGTTTATGATCAATAATAATTTGTATGTTTTTGAAAGGATTTTAGGCCCAACAAGGCTGCATTTATTTTAAAAACTGAAAGAATTTATTGCAATGTATTAATTACAACTTTACAATTCTGTTTCATTGTTCATTTCAATTCATTTTTAATATATTTTAAAATTTAGTTAATTCCTGTGATACAACGCTGAATTTTAGCATAATTTCTCCGGTCTCCAGTGTCACATATATTGCTGCTTAAGAAACATCTCTTATCATTCTCAGTGTTGAAAGCAGTTGTGCTGCTTAATAATGTTGGGGAAAATATCATACTGTTTTTCAGGATTTACCGTGTCCTTGCTGAATGAAAACGTATTTCTTTGAAAAATAATTCAGACACCAAGTGGTGGCTGTGCATAGTGAGACCAACATACTGACTCTGAACAGTAAGTTTGATTAAATGGTTAGCTAATGTGCTGAAATGGAAGTATTTACATGATATTACATCAGTCAATCTAAGATGTTTCAGAGGGGGGATAAATGACAAAGCATCTCAAATAAAGCTAAATTGTAGCTGCTTCTGTAACACAATGCTCAGAATTACCCAAGGAGGCAGCCAAATGGAAGTTGCACTGAGATAAATGGCAGTTGTAAGGTAATGAATTATGAATGTTGCTGACACTGGTTTGCGTGTAGGGGACGTGAAGGCACAAGACAGATAAATACCCCTGTATGCGATTAAACTGCCCACTTTGATTTTACTCTCATCAAACGTCCTACAGGCCAAGCTGTATTTCGCAGACACGGAGGAAAGAAATTAAGTGTCACCATATCCCTGCGTCGAATAAATGAAATGTTGCCTTCAATAATATCCAGGGCTTACTTTTGGCAGAAGGCTCATTTTCAAGTTTATGACTTTAGTCAAGTGCTCCATTTAATTTGCAATTGCCTTTTCAGTGAAAAGTGCTTTAGAAAGTCAAGCTATTTACTCATATCGGAATCTTCTTTTGGAAAATATTACCTTCATAATAAAGAGAACTCTAAACTGTTCAAGAAAGTCAACTGAACTATTTTAGGAAGTTTAAGAAAGTCAATCTCTATCACAATATTTAGTATATTGGCAGGAATTTGGCAATAAAACACACAGCAATACAGGGGTTACGATATATTGCAATATATATTGCGAGACTGTAATATATTGCAATATTTACTTGTTTAGGAGGAAGATCTAATTTGACAAAAACTGCCTTCTTTGAGTCATTATGAGTCCACAATTTAGTAAGGCAGACGGTAACTGCCACTGTGGAAAAGTGAAGGCAAAAGAATCTGCGCTGTGGTTTCATGAAGTGAACAACCAGGGGGCGAAATATTTTGGCTTCACATTTCAGAATGTGTGTCACAACTGCTTTAAACCTAACTGCCACAAATCTAGGGTGTAAACAAAATAATTAAATATCAATACTATATTTTAAGAATCAATTCCGTATAGCCAAGTGTATCAATATTCTCTTACACCCTAAACGTCAAGGTGTCACTACTACCTGCCATTACATTACATTGCCACCATACCAACATTTCAATTTCAAAAGTTTGAGTCTTTACCACTGTTAAGAGTAATGTGATGCATGGCTTATGGGAATCCAAAAACATTATCAATAAGTGATCAATAATAATGAATTATTAATTAATTCAGTATTGACCAATCAGATGGAATCAATAATGAATAACACATAGTTAATATAGAATAGTAGAATAACGCATAGCAAAATCGAAAATTATTTACTGGTTATTAACTACTTTCATCATCTTGTATTCTCAGGCATATTCAGCAGTTTTCCCCTGCAGTTTAGTGAAAAAGAAAAAGAAAAGTGGGAAAATGGCAGGTCCAGTGGGACAGGAGTGGAGAGCGTTAAACAGAACTCAAGAATTATCTCACCTAACATTATCTGCTGGTGTCTTACACTGTATGCCTCTAACACATTGTGGGAAGTTTTGTGACTATGACCTCACTGACCGCTACAGCAGCGAGTGTTCAGTACTGATAGTAGTTTCCTGCAGATGTTTCAAGCTTTACCTTGATGAAGGAGGCTGTTGGTAAGTAGCAAAGGGATGCTAATTTTTGTTAAACTAACTTTAAATACAAACTTTGGGCCATAAGGACAAGGGCAAGTCATTAGACTTCTAGGACATTTCAGGCGCCCTCATAAAACTTCTAAGGCATCCAGCTTCCTATTAAGGTTGACGTGTCCTGTCAAGGTGGTCACTACATCTGGGTAATTGTGTGTGAAGGGCAAGCTAATTGAACTTTGTGATGCTGGGCTATGACAGCATTAAAACCTCAGAGTATTACACCTTAATAAGGTTCAGAGAGCTCCATTCTGGGTCCAGTGCACTTTTAATTACGTGCACCTCAGTCGGCGCTACAACACCCAGGAGGAGACACTGTTCTGTTCAGAAAACCTTAGGGCACTCGGAAGAGATGAACAAGCATCCTGGTCTGAACTAGCAACTCACAGAGAATTACACAGCTTTTCTTCAAAGTCATCTTAGCATAATTCATAAAGTCATGTAAAGTGCATGCTCAAACTATTTATAATGCATAAATATATTAGTATATTATTATATATTTATTACTGTTAAGACTAAGTTATGTAAGTGTTATCTCTTATGCTCATAAAGGCTGTATTTATTTGATGAAAATGACAGTGAAACAGCAACATTTCTAAATATCCCAGTTTAAAAAAGAATCATGTCTATTTCATATATTTTAACAAAGCAATATCAATTAAATTTTTTATTTTAAAACGTACAGAAACTACAACATTCCTTTAGACATACAGCATTAAAATCAACTATATATAAAATGCAGATGAGAAATGATTCATTACAATTAACTGCATCCAAAATAAATTAAACAAAATGTTCATATAATGTGTGTGTGTGTGTGTGTGTGTGTGTACCGCGTATGTATATATAAATCTATCTAACTTTTATATATATATATATATATATATATATATATAAACATAAACATATATATATATATTAGGGCTGTCAAATGATTAAAATTTTTAATCAAATTAATCGTGATTTTCAGTGAATTAATCATGATTAATCACTATTTACACCTGAACCTGAACCATTTTTTCCCTGAAATGCATAACAAAAGATAAATAACAGGACACAGATACATAATTTACATAGGTAGCTATTACATAGGTAGATAGACAAAATAGACTCGGCGCCGAAACTATCGCGCATCGCTGTCTTTACCAAAGCATTCACAAAGCCGCTGTCAGCAAGACTCACTGTGACACTTGTAAGACGAATTGTGGCAACCATTTCGCGTGCACTGTCAGTTGTCGTTTTGCCCCCACTTACATGCAACAGACGGGAACTGTTCTTTACAAGCCTCCGCAAAATTACGCTCCTCAGCCAGTTTAAAAGACTTCAGTTCCCACGTGTCATGGCAATTGTTCTCCCACTTTCCTGACAAATAATTTGTCACACTGCGAATGCGTGAAATTTACGCATTTAATTAACGTATTTATATATAGTTGACTTTGAAGATGAATACTTATTATACTGTAAATTTACAGCCAGAGGGTTAAATAAGAGCATAACAGTGTCACCTTAAAATGAATGGTTGGATGCTTTATTTTTAGGCTGTTTATTGCATTTACATTAGTCTGAATAAGGAAACGTTAATCCTTAACAGAACTGCAGATCTACAGATGCACTTTGAATTGACTGTAGAGTGATTCTAATCATGTCTGTTGCTACTGAAGATAAAAGCAATGCCCAACTGGAATGTGCTAACGCTGTAAAGCTGTACATTATTCATGTGTTTATTATTTGTTGAAAAGATTGAAAACACTAAAATGGCTCTGTTCTTTTTGATATGCTAAAAAGATATCTGTTAGTTGTTTTCATGTCTTCATAAACAGATTTCAGCGAGTCAGCAAAACGCAAAGCAAAGCAGATGCAACCATTTTAAAAACGATGAACAAGGGACGCTTTTTATGTTCATGAATCTTGCATTCCTCTGCACATCCAGCACAAGAAGTACCGCAACCCTACTCTGCCAGTTATGCGCTGTCTGCTGGAGGTCTCTGTTAACACAAACATTGACAGCGAGAGCTAAATTATTCAGGACGTGAATATTTCATGATCAGACTGCGCTCTGGGGGGGCTACGGATGCCTTTGATATGTCTATTAAGTAATTCATTAATACAAATGAAATGTTAGTATAGACCTCTTCATTGCAACTATCCTCTGACAGCAGGTAAAGCCACATTCATCACCCTTAACTACCTCCCAGAGCCACTGAAGATAATTTATATTAATCATAACACACAAGCCAACAAAACTCAGAGTATTTACATTTGAAAACTTTAAAAGTGGCAAGTGTAATAAGCATAAAAAGTTCTGTTTTATGTGTTATGTTTTTGAGTGTGAGTAATATTAAGCAAAACAAAAAATGTGATTATACCATATTGACTGGGTTTATAATAAGAATTCACAGCCTTAACTGTAAATACACTTAATCCAGTAGTAAATAAATAGACTGAAAACACCTGTTTAAGCTGAATTAGGCTTTATTGGTGTCAGGAGAACAACGTTTCTTCCGAGCAATAGAAATGCAGCCTTTCTTTCTCATTGACTGTGTGTTATGTCTAGTTTTGCCTATAGGGTTGGGTATCGTTTAGGGTTTTTCGATACCGGTGCCAAATCGATACTTTTAAAACGGTTCCAGTGCCTAAATGGTGCCTGAATCGATACTTATAAAATAAAATTAGTTTAGCATTAAAGTTTAGCATTAGTTAATTAGCATTAAACAGTCGGTTCATCCTTTAGAAACATCCTTTCCAACATTAATAGTCATTAGTAAGCAGTTTACAAATAAAGCTGAAAATGCCTTGTTCTTGAATTATAATCATATGTATTACAAAGAAGATTTCAATATGCAAAAATATAAAACTGTACAACTGTTCACTTGAATTATGTATCATGATATTGCATGAAAGGTTTAAAAAGTATCTGAAAAAGATTTACTCTATAAACAATACATTAAATTACATTAAATAAATAAAAAATCATTAATGAATCAATAAACTAAGCTTATGAAACAATAACTAACATATGATCCAAGGCCATGTGTCAAGTCAAGTGAATAAATCATCTTATAACAGTCATCCAAGACTGACACGACTGACAAAAATAAGTCGCTTAGATTTGCCGCCATCGATATATTGGGTTTGTCGTTTAGACACGGAACCGAAATGAGGCACCGGAATCCACGTTTTGATTTGGTTGGGTACGTACCGGTTACTTAGGTACCGGTGCTATAATGGTAGCGGGTTTCGGTACCCAAACCTAGTTTTGCCAGGTCTCTAATAGAATTTATTCATGTACAGATGAGTCCCCCGGGCTAGAACACACTCCTGAAAAAGACATAATACACTGGAGCAAATCAGACACTCACAGCAGAAAAGTGGACCTAATAAGTGGATTCAAAATAGAGTTGCAGTGTCATTTCGCCTTATAAATAGGGAGGAATTGGGGAGCACCTATTTTTAAACTTTGTCCTATTTCTTTGAATGTCCTACAGTAACAGCGGTAAGCTACAGCGAGTCTTGCAATTGAGTAAATTTAATAACTAGCATGTGGATGTTACCTGCGTGAAGTCACATCCGCATCCTATAGGTCCTAATACAAAATATTAAATCACATTTTTTTAAATAATAAAGCTTTCTTTTATCACAACATCACAATTATGTAAACATGAGATAAATTTGAAATAATTTCCCTTCTAAAAATGGAGTTCAAAACTCTACTAACAGCTTGCTTGTACAATTTAAAACGAAAAAATATGAGTAATAAAATTCCATTACGCCTTCACATCTCATGTCCAGCATGATTCTGTGAGTCACACGGTGACCTGTGCTGTGCTAGTTATCTCAAACAAAAGGGAAGACAGCTAAATAATTTCACTTTCATAAGGATACAATATATTTGAATTAAAATTATCCAAAGTACAGTTTGTGTTGTCAGTTAAGAAGTTAAAGATTAGCCTGCTAAGCTAGCAATAGCCTACAGAGATTGTCATTTCTCAAAGATAAAACAAACTTGTTCTGTTTGTTTGTGAACCCCCAGTTCAACATAAGCGTGTCAATTTCTCATCTGGTTCAATCCCCTGAATATTTAGATCACCTCTAAAAACAGTAAAATGAAGGCAAGTGAACAAAATTCAAGTTTTGGCAATTTGCAATCCATATTAAGCCCCCGCGGCAATATTTGTAGGAACACTTAAAATACCTTAATCCATTTTTTATGGAACTCACTTCCTGTAGAAGTTCGCAACAGTTTATATTCTGGCTTCATCTGCTTGCCTGTATAAAATATACATCATCAATAAGGTGTTTACTGGATTTCACCTTTTAATATTTGTGTTTTACTCCATTACTACTTAATGTAAACTGCATAAAAATAACTGGTGGATAGTGGAGAGAAGGTGTCCTCCCACCAGGAGGGGCGTTCCTATAAGGGTGTGATGTCACATAAAAACTGTCAATAGGTAAACTGATTTTAATAATAAGTTACTACTGACTACTGTGAATTATGAGCTTGTTAATCAATGGTATATGCTTTTGTTAAAGCCATTGGACACCATTATTTCAACTTATTATTATTTGTTTTAAATAATCATGTTTCCGGTAAAAGAAACGACATTACCCATAATTCTGCAGAGAATCAATCAGAAGGTGTCCATTTGACCGTAAGTGAACTTCCCAAGGTATTCTATCATCTTAAGTGAAATTGCGATCTGAAGGGAGTTGGAAGGGCATTGTGAATAAGGGAACACCAATAGAGGAGAGGGAAATTTACTTCCAGGGCATTCCAAATGAGCCATTACTGTCAGTGAAGTCCACTGTGCTTAGGGAATAGGGAGCAGTGAGCACTGCGTAGGGACCCTGTCAATTGGAACGCACATAGAGAATCATCATTCACTATGCATCATGGGATTGTAGCCATTCCCTTATTCAGCTCATAACTTGTTTTATATTATAAAAAAGACTTTTTAAAAAAAACAAAAAACATAAAAAAACAGGGTGATCACAGTTGCACTCTATGACAAGAGTTTGGAGGCCTGGCTATCTGTCAGCCTTACCAAAGGGAGACAGGTGGAGTGTTCCAAACACTTCAAAATAGTCATTATTATTTGTTTGGTAACACTAGCGGCTAAGAAATTATATACTTCATCTTTATAACCTATATTTATCTCTGCCATATTACAGTTACAAACAAGCCCAAAGCAACAAACACATAACAGAACACATAAGCAAAAAATAATTCAAAATGACAACAGTATATGCAAATCAACTGGATTTCCAGACAGTAGCAGTAGTAGAGTGACAGAGGAAACGTGGATTGCATCAGCAGCTTCAGAAATCACTTTCTTTTGTGTTCGCGGTGGATGTTCACCGCGTGACAACAATCCCACCATTTGAAAAGCCAGTCCTTCTTGTCTCTTCCCAAAGCTACAAAAGATGTGTGCTACAATTTTGGAAGCCATATATTAACAATGCCTGTCAAAGCAGTATCAGTATGTTCCCACACAATATGCTGTAAATAGATTTGTATTATGTAATTCTTTGATGATGATGTGTGTTTTGTGCTTCTCCCTACGATTAAACACAGACCACCTGCTCAAATATCAACGCTCTGTGGCTTTCCCGTCTGCTTCAATGTCTATGGTCTGTCTTTCAGGTGAAAGCCACAATACAGCTGTAAATGGAGATGCGAGACTCCCCATAGCAAACGGCTCATGTTCTGTCACCAAATAGAAGACAAAAGCTTGGGGGTGAACATCTATCAGCCAGCTTCGCTCCGTTTTTTGGGGGCCCTCAAAAGAGCACAAATAATATCTTCTTTGTGCAGTATGAAGTCAGAGCATACTGCAAAAACACAGGGTGTTTTCCCACCCCGTTAAAAGACTCTGACTCATAGAAAACATCTTTGTTGGAGCTTGTGAACAAGCAAAGGACAGTCTGAGCTAAATGAAAGGCTCCCAGTGTAAGATTGTAGCCATCCCACCCTCATTTTGTCCAGGCCAAGCACTAAATAAAACTAAAAACAGCTCTTTTCCCTTATACACCACCTTTATGGCTCCACGAGGAGAGAAAGGTCAGTGAAAATGGAGAGCAGTAAATTCAATTCGCATGCAATTGCTTTGGAAAATGCAATTCTGTGAAAGTCTGAATCTCACCGGCTGCAGCGAACCAAATAACAGAAAAATCCAATGTGCTGTGCAATCCAGTCTTCTCATTAATGGCTGAAGTGTCTATACTTTTATGTAATCCAGAGCATTCCACAAAAACAGGCTCCTTTTTTGCAATACAAAACCTCTTTATGTACTCAAACAACAGCAAGCATTTTCAAATTACAAATGCACAGCATACTATTTAGCTCTGTTGCTCACAAATCGAGATCTATAATTTCATAATTACATGGTGCCTTTATCATTTCATCACCCAAATTTATGAATCTACACAGGATCCTTTTAACCACAGCATAATATTTGAATTTCCCCCATAATTAAGCTTCAGCGCTATCTGAGAATACAACAGAATAGAAGTAAAGCCGTGCTGAAAATTCAACCTGAATAAAGGTACACTCAAAAAAATTATTCATTGGATGAACTCAGTTCAATTAAATTATTTCCATCCAATAAATATGTGTAGCCCCAACTCATAAAAAATAAATTCATGCGATGAAATTTAATTGAGTTGGGTCAACTCAATTTGATCAAATATAGTTTTAATGAAAAGGATACATTTTACGCTTGTTGAACATAACAAACAAGTTATGCCAGTTTGAAAAGCATTTAATCAAAAAATAAAGACATCCTTCTACACTGGAGAAAAAAAAAAGATATGTTTGATTTACTTAACTTTAGGCATTCGCCAACTTGTTATGCATAACATAAGATGGTTTTGATACATCCACGGCATGCCTTAAGTATTTTTATTATTATTCTTAAAACAACCTTAATGCATGTTAGCAGGCCTCTAAGCACATGCTCTACACTTTACCACAATGGTAACCCCCCAAAACACTAACATAGCAGAAGGTCTTTTAAATACAAACATAAAATAGTATTAAACATTAACAAGTCTCCTAGTTTTATCATCTTGATAAAAATCCCCAAAATAACATTTCATTTCAAGATTTACTATCCTTATCCAGCCCTGTGCAAAGCATGATGGGAAGGGGAAATCCACTTCCTAGTTACACAATTAAAATCATTTAAGTTCTTTAAAAATGAAAATATTGAGCTGAAACAAAACGAAACCGTTTCAAGTCAGTTTAACACAATGCAGTTGTTTAAATAGGGAACCAAACATGTGTTAAGTGAAAATATATTTCTTAAATAAACTGAACAGTATCGGGGAATAATTTTTTTGAGTGTAGCACTCCGTATTTTACGCTTTGGTAGCCGAGGAGACACTGACCCTTGCAGTACATGGCAATTTATGAATATTGAATTGAAAATAAATTACCTATGGCTTAAATGTCATTAAGAGTGTAGCTGGCTGGATTAGATGTGCAAAAAAATTGGCAACAAGTTACAGAGCTGCAAGGCAGTGTCATGTAAAGCACAATAAACCCAGTGTTGAGTTTTACAACGCAATTCTTGGAGACAATTACTGGATAATAAATTAGACAATTTGATGTCTGACTGCTCAATTTCAGTTGAATAAAAGCTGTCAAAAACATAAACCCGTCCAAAACAAAACAGTTGGTCTTATATGTGAGTCACTACCAAGACATAGAGCAGCGGTCGAGTCAAATATGCCTCACAGGAGTGGTTTCTCTTGATCTTATTAATTGGATCACTCAGAAAGGAGAGGGTAAGCGCATCCGTCCTGTGTACACTAATCCCTTCAATAAAGATTAGCTGTTACGTGTAAAAAGACATAAGAAAAGCTGCCAAGAGCTGCCACAAACTTAAGACAAACTACTGTGAGTATATAAATCATATATTAAATGGGTTTTCTGTGCATGTTGTTGGACTGCATATACCAACACTGTTCAGCCAATCCAATTAGAGGGCCGTAACTAATTATTGTGCAAAGGAGTTCATGTTGCAACCAAAAACGTCTTTCAAGATGCAGCTACTGCATCTAAAAAAGTTCTTGCGATAATGCATGAATTCATTGAGTCTGTAGTCAGGGCAGAGATCTCTTTAATACACAATACAGTGACACATAGCTTGTTTGTGTGAGCTTTCTCTGTACAGTGATGTAAGTGTGGGTGCTGGAGTGTGCATCCACACTGCCATCTAGTGCATCTGAGCGTACTTGTGTGACTCTGCAGTTACTTGTCACTTAATAAACGCTTTCATGTCCTACTTGCAGTATAGTTACTACAGGCACAGTCCCTTTAAAGGCAAGTGTTTAATTAGACACTTGAACTTTAGCTCCACCCCAAATATGCACTGGAGATTTCTGTGAATGGCATGGTTTTCAGGAAAATGTGCCTGGAAACCCATTCTATCTGCAGTTTTTTAAAAAAAATTTAAAGAAAATGTTACATTAAGCAGTAATATGATTAAAAATGATGGCGACTGCAAAAGAAAATCAAGGCAAATTCTCATCACAG
>JAUMHI010000012.1:4608502-4636591 GCA_032359435.1 Enteromius unitaeniatus
TGCCGGAACCCTGATAAACTCCACAGCTCTCACAGTCCTTAATGGCGGGTCCATCAAACTGGACACTAACCTTCTTGTCCTGGGAGGGGCCTTGTTGTCCTCACACATAGCACACATGACGCCCGGGGTCACAGGGGTGACGTCCATGGTGGCAGAAGACTGTAACTGCACCTCCTCTTTGGCTGAGTTCGGACTAACTATTAATAATAAGCAGCAAATTAGGAATTTATTGAGGTAAAAAGTCATAGTTAATAGTGAATAAGTGTTAGCATCATTTGTAATCTTTCAATCAGTATATCACTTACAAAAAGTGTTTTAATAGTTAAATTGATTAAGATTGACATGCACATTAAAAAACGTACACAAGCTTTACATTATGACAGACAGCAGTAAGTTAATTACAAAAATGTAATTGTGAGCTAGGAATTAATTGAACCCTAAAACAAGCAACCCAGGCTCACTGGAAATACATGCCTCATACATACATTTCTGCAAACCCTTAAATATGTACCTTACAGAACATTTCATAGCAGTCTCAAAATGAAATGTCCATAAAGTGGTGCTAAAACACACATTTAATATGTGACCATATGTTGGTACAGGTACGTGTTGCAGAGTTTTAATTATGTTGCTTTGGGTACGTTTTGAATCAATTCAAATATCCAGTGAGAGTCGCTAAAGATTAATGCTCTATCATGTTGAAAATATCCCTACACCAAACCCAAACCTACCCGATGGTGTTAACAAACACAAAAGTAATGTAAAAAGGTACTCACTGATTTTCATTTCCTTATGTGGATTTGAGCTGTTTTGTCGAACCGTAGTTTTCACAGGGTTCGAATCGGAGCTTTTCATCGCCTACTGTACAGTAAGTGCAACGCTGTATCATGTGAGCTACCGAGTCAACCTACTGATTTACAAAACTCATGCATATGAAGCTGTGTATGTGATGGCAACGTATCAGTTTTCAAATAGTGCAGGATGTTAAAATTGTTTTGAAGTCATAACATAACATTCTGCAAATAATTATGTAAAAAAATTCCTTTATTAATCAAAAATGTACCTGTACATAATTTTTTTGTGAAAAGGAATAATACGGCCTCTAGTGTTCATGTCAACTGTAAACTGCAGTGATTCTTAGGTACAGGTATGTTTTTAAAATTTAGCAGAAATGGATGTAGAGGTACGTATTTCCAATGAGCATAGGTTGACAATATTAGTGCTATGCTGGGTCTATGAGGGTTAAATATCCCAACCGAACCAATCAATTCACTAAAATGAAGCAGACTCCCCAGTGCCAATGAACAAAACATCTACAGTCATAAATACACAAACGTCTTTATATTACAGTCTCAGTGGGTGTTGAAAGAACTGGACTGCAGCCACCACGTTTGGAAATACCATTTCCCATACACAAGAACGGAATGTGGTAGATGGATCCAAGATTATCCAAGGTTATCACGTTTCATTTAAGATGCGTAAGACGGGTCCAAACTTTCCCAGCATGCCTCGCTGATTCCTTCAGTGGTATGCCAGTTTGCTTTTGTTAGTGTTGTGGATAGATTTCCTCTCCCAAGCTCTGGAATCCAGCAGGCTGACTGGGTGGCAACAATGTGAGTCTTTATTTGCTCCTTAAGGCAAAGCAAGACACGCCTACACATGGAGAGAGCGAGAGTGCAGTGATCCACACGCCGAGGCCTTCAGCCCAAGCAGGACCACAATTAAACCAGACAAGACAAAACTGCAGGGCTCATACAGAGACACTCAGGAAAATCCGACACTTCATGAGTCACAAATAATGCAAATTCACGTTGTTGTGGGGCTGTTGGCAAACCACTTCATTTCAAAGCAGTAATGCAGGGGGAAGAAAAGTATAAGTGAATTAAGGCACCATGAAAGTCAGGGAAATAATGACTTACTTTGTAGGTTTTAATCGCTGTGTTGGCATTGACTAATTACACACATTTGCATGCTCTCAACCTTTCCCACGAACCAAAATGTGGGCACAAATGTGTTCATGTTCAGGGCAGAAAATGTGAAAGAGTGAGTCCAAATGAACAGGAGATTTGTGATGATGCATCAAAATGAGTTTGTCGGACTGCTCCGATCTGAGTGTAGCAATTAGTTTATGGATGTTTTCTTGCGAATGCAAATATCCAAAATGAAAATGGTGACCTGACATCTCCTGAAATGTATTTATGACAAACTGCTCTACCCTCCATCCGCGTAATTAATATTTGGGCGAGCAGCAGTTTGAACTAAGAACAGCAAAATGCAAATCGCTAGAGTACTTTAGCAGAACGGGATGATAAAATATGCATGAGCAGAAAGAGTACCTTGCTTGTTAGAACTCAATACGTCAAAAACCTGTAGGTTTTGCTCGTATAAATGTAATACATTTAAACAACAGGTGGAATGCTAGCAAAAATAAATGGCAGACACAGCCACTGACATAGCTTAAAAAGCCTATTAGCTTCAAGAATCATACACAGTTTACTTTAATAGAAGCAGATAAAAGCAAAAACAGAGAACTGAGGTAAATTTGTCAACTTTTTTTTTTACGCTGACATCAATGCAGTTAAAAGACATTTGTTGCCACTAAATTTAGGGGAACTTATGGTAGCTACGTACACTCAAATAAATATATGTACTGTATATGTAATTTTCCACTGAAATTTTCGGTGTTTTTCTGTAATTCTTTCTTGAAATTACATATAGTGATATTCAAAGTTGGGGATCAAGACCTGTTGTTGTTGAAGTAGTATTTAAATATGAACACTGATGATTTCAGTTTCAAATACATGCAATTCTGAATCTTCTATGCATCAAATAATGCTAATGAAAATATGTATAAAGAAAAATAACATTTACATTTTATGCAGAACAAATTCATTTTTTCTTGGAAAATGAAAGTAAATGTATTTTATCCAAATAATTTCTGAAGGATCATGTGACACTGACTGCAAAGAATCACAGGAATACATAACTTTTTAAAATATTAAAATAGATAACAGTTACAATAACAATTCACAATATTACCGTTTTTGCCATATTTTGTTCAAAAACTTCATTTTCAGATATTCAATAACTAAAAAAATCAGGGCAAGTAAAAACAACCCCAACTATGATACAAAAAAAGAAACCTTATTATTAAAAAAATCCAATGAATGTGAAAAAAGACCCAATTTTCTTCAACCACCATATCTAGATAAACACTGAGACATTGTAGGGTGCTGTTTAGAAAGAAAACTTGTGACTGAGACAAAACCCAATAATGAAAGTCTGGCCTCAATGGCATCTATCTCCAACAACACAAGACAACTCCACATTTAATGGCCTCACTGGCCAAAGGATACTTAAGGTTTATCTGCTGTTCCTTTTGGTCCACTATTTTGGTCATTACACAAACACATGTCCCCCTTGGAGTCTAGACAACCCCACCCCGCTGATTGGCATTATATGGCTCCCAACAAAACAAAACAAAACAACTAGAACAATAGCATTGTGTCTAAACTCTCCCACAGCTTCAACATCTGTGCTACTTCCATCAGCTGAAGGTGACATGTTTGACTTTGAGTAGAACACTTGAGTAAGACGATCTGTCTTGTACTAACCGAAGCCAAAACTTCTGTGAGGTTAAACATTGTCTGTTTGTTTTGTAAAGAGGGAGAGGTGTATACGTCAAGGGCTGAAAGACAAACAAATTAAAACCTTCTGAAAGCCGCCGGTTAAGGAGTTGTTTGAATAACTAAAGATAGCCAGTGGCCGATAAAAAAAAAATTTACGACAGAAAAAAACTATGACTGGTCCTTGAAGGAATTTGGTGAGGTCGTCTCATGACCAGTCTTGACCTTGTTGTGTAATTTTTTTCCCACAGCAACCATCAGGGACTTATGTGCTGCGGCAGGCTGACATTGTTTTGATACTGGAACACAAGACAATCTTTCCAGTTTGGTGAATGCCTCCACATCCATCTCAGTGACTCTAATGTTCTTTGTAGCTAATGTGCTTAGAGCAGTGTTAATTATTGCAGCAGGAGAAAAATTACAATTTACGCTGTCTTCTAAGTGTCTTGAATAACAGCTTACACTGTGCCACATCCTTTAAAATGAGATAAACTGCCACCATACTGAAAATTGAACAATTGAAATTTATGGTGATGTCCTGTGTCTTGGAAGGAAAAGGGAAATTGTATGAAGTCACAAAGGATGACATTTTTATGAGGAACCAGTATTGATAAACGGCATAAAAATTAAACTTCTCTTAGGCTAAGACAAAGATTATTCTTGTCATTAAATATTTCTTAAAGTACTTTTTTTTTTAATCTGGAAAAACAAAAACATTTATTTTTTTGTTTTTTAATCTTACAGTTAAACAATTGCCAAAAAAAAAGGTTCTTTATTAGCATTGATGGTTAGGAACTGCTCACTGAAAGGTTCTTTGATTAACCCCCCAAAAAATGGTTAAGTAACCCTAAACAGTTTTTATTTTTAATAGTGTATGGCTTATAGAAGTAGTCCATAAGTAAATAAATCCATGAATTTCAGTTCCTCAAAGCTCTTTTCTTTTTTTTTCTTGAATATGAAAAGGTTCTTTAGTGTGAACAGGCTTTAAAACCCTATATGGTTCTAAATTGAACTTTTACTGTAGCTACTGTATTTATATAAAGTAGATTCTTTAGACAATTAAATGGCACTTTATAACAAAAACTATGATTTGAATCCACCATAAATGTAATGAAAGTCACATCAGAATGAGTTTATTTGCCACAAGGGGCTTTTCTAAACTCAATATGGAGCTCGGCCAGCACTGGGCCTTTGTGATGAACCGCTCTCAAAAGCACAACGTCACCTCGTCTTGACTCTGGCTCAAAACAAAATTAGTCATACCCATTTCAACAGGCCTGCATTATTTGAAGGCTCTCCTAGAAAAAGTTGTGCGCATTATGAGATGGCCTGCCATGCAGTCAGCTCCATTGTATCATCATTCAGTGTGAGCTCTATGCAGGGTGAAAACAGAAGGAGAGTTTAAATCAGCACACTAAGTATACTCGAGAACCACAATATAAACAGTAAATCAGTGCGAGATCATATGCTGGACTGGAATGATAAGTATGCAACAAAAGATAGATGGGAAAAGTGGGATGCTGTTACACCGACCACCATGCAGCAGTACTTACTGACGAATTTCCATAAGTGATTAAGCCTTATTGACACAGTAAACTACAGAAATGCTTAATATGAGACATTTCAAATGAACCTTAAGGCCACATTTACATAAGAGCTGGCATGAAGGCAGAACTCTCAAATTGAAAATTAAACCCCTGACGAGAAGTTAACAACATTAACAGATCCCCCTCCTAATCTCCACCAGGTTCCTGGCTTCATGTAATCATATTCTAACACGTATCTCAATATTTTCAGTAGATATATCCTCAAGCTCTTCAGCAACCTTTCTCAGGCTGCCCTCCCTGAGATAAGAATAGTACATAGCCTCAAGAAATACATTTGGCACAGCAGGTCAGCCATGGAAAATTACCTTCTGTGCTTTTTAATATCGAGAAACTTTTCTTTCTTTTGGAGCTACGGCGGTAGTGAAGGAAAGAAAGCTCTTACAACATGGCATCAGAGTTTAGATTCTGTAAATGTAAGCAGGCTTTTGGATCCTGAAGCCTTTGTACATACGGGCACGGATTTTCTCATGCGTCACACAACACAAGGGTGGTCTAAATTGGATGTTTGTTGCTAGTTCAAGAATGGCCTACAATACTGGCAGGAAGTTGAGACTACTCAGCATAAACAGAAAAAAAGGCTGAAACAACACTGAAGGAGCCCTTTTCAACTGCTGGGCACCTTTTAAATGCATCTTAAGGCTAGACAGTGTGCCAACATGATACCTCCCACTTCCTCAAGAACAAACTATCATATGAACAGGTCTTATTATTATCATCTCAAACTAGTTCTGCTCTTTCTAAACAAGCTCTAAGGACTGGTTCCAAGTGGTGCAACTGAAAACCATTATTCCTGAAATGCATCTAACCACATGAATGTCAAATCAGTGCTGACAGCACAGCCGGTGACACAGGTGTCGGTCCCCTGCGGATATACAATAAGCTCAGTGTTACTATGGGGATGACAGTCTTTTACGAAGAAATGCCACCAAAATAACTCTCAGTGGAAGAAAATGCATTGTAACCTTAAATTATGTATTCAGATGCAATATTGAAATCAACTGGCTAAAAACAAAAGCCCCACATGAACTGCACTCAGTGAAAAACTGACATTTTCAACACGGAGGCGTGTAATATCCTTCCTCATCGCCAAGGGCAGGTACACCTCCACACAGTTCTGATATTTCTGCCATGGGAACAGAGGGTGCCAATTTTGTTTAAGATACTGACAAACATGCAATGCACTGAAGCTATACGTGATATAAACGAACAGTTGACCCCAAAATGAAAATCCCGTCATCCTTTGTATTTACTGTGGAACTCAAATTGCCACAGAATTGGCCACTCTTTTGCAAGTTAACCATTCAGTGTACTAGGTCAGTGATTAAACCGCTACTCTCTATGCAAATGTTACAGTTGAATGTGTATTGTTTAATAAGGCATGGTATACTCTTATATAGATACATGACTTGAACCATTCAAGATGGTGTCCAAACCATAGTGGACACTGTCGTGTGCACTCATTCAGCCCCAAAATGCAGTACAACTGATACAATAGCTGAAGTCTGCAGCAAATCCAGCACATTCGGTGTCTAAATTCACTCGCTCGGTCCTTATTCACTTATTAGGTGAACTATATTAGTAGGAGTAATGTAGGACGTAGTGAATTTTCGGATACAGCCCAGTTTTTCATTTCTTGAGTTGAGCAAACTGATCTGATGGCCATGGTTGAAGACTCCCTGGTAGGGGAAATATAGGTGAATAATGACTTGAATTTCCTTCTGTTTGAAGACTTGGAAGTTTTATAGGCTACTTCTTTTACATTCAGTAGTGCCATTAAGAGCATGATAGCTTTTCATGATGAAGAACGGCTATTTTCCATCACTGTCTTCAGCACAGAGGAAAGGCTATTTGACACGAGGATGAATAAATAATAACATAATTTACATATTTGGGGGAATTATAAAAAAAAAGAAAAAGAAAAAAATAGTTGCTGATATAGCCAGGATTTGTGATATCTGCATGGTTCACGAAAAACAGACAAACATAAAAGCAAAAATATATAGGACTATTTAGAAGAAAAAATATCTGAGGAGAGGAATTGGATCATGTTGTTCTTGCACATTATCCAGAAGCTTTCATCACCGGAGAAGTCACATGTACCTGCTGTATTTTCATGTTGTACAGCAGTTATAGAAAAACACACGATACCAGTGCAAATATGACAAATAACAAATAAAACAGAACTTTCCATAATGTATAAATCATGTTACACGAGTAAACTCGTTATTTATCTTCATCTGTTATGTTTTAATAAAACTTACAAAGCTGTAAACACATGCCCTTACCTTCCCTTGCAGTGTCAATCCTTTGTATTTCGCGGATCTTGTGGAAATAGTAAACAGAAGCGTTGATATTAAAACACTGAGCGGGCTGAGCGTGTTTGTCGCGATTGAGATGCGCGCAGAAGTTTATTGAAATTGATCGCCAGATCCTGGGTCCTCGTGTGCATTTTCATTCGCTTTGAACAAAGCAATAAACACGCGCGAATACAGTCGGCTCTGTGTTGACAGCTTCCTCACTGTAACAATCAAGCCTGAAACACCTCCTATTCCACGGGCTCTACACAACTACTCCCCACAGACACGTGATCATCCCACGGGAATAGCTCTCATCCCTCCCTCACCGGCGGCTGGTATCGGTTACACCGGCACCGTTTCGGCAGGACACGTCCTTTGGCTTTGCCGATTCCGTCCTTCTTAACGTCACGTGCACATAATGTATTGTACAATGGAAACAAGTTGACAAGAATCGACAGGCAAATCAGTCTGAGCTGAATGCATATGGATATCGACCTGGTTATGTAAACATATCGACTGAATATACATTCAGCGTATAAGAGAACCCTACTTCAGACTTGCGTCCGTCAAAACAAGGGTGGTTTTCTGAACTCGTTTCAGTTATTGGTATGCAAAGTGTGTGGAATCTTAAAAAGAAGGGCGCATGTTCCTTTCAAACAGTTCAGTAACCACAAAAGTTAGATTACAAGTTGGTCAAAGCTGGTGTTTTCACCTGATTAAAAAAAAAAAAATTGAGGTGGTAACCATGGCAACAGTAGGCTGCTCCAGCATTTTTGTTCATTTCAGGATGGCACAAAACTGTCATTAGTATGTTGCAGTAAAAGAAGAAGAAGAAAGAAAAACATTTGGATTGTGTGAAATAAAAATGGCATAGAAATTCCATTAAACCACTTTCTAGATAGTGGATCTGCTTTAAACGCTACACCCTTATCGGGATTTACGCTGAAAACAATCATTTATTGTAGTACCAATAACCATAAACTGGAAGCTGTTGTCATTTTAAAGAGTTTGTCTAATTTCTTTATGCATGATATGTTTGACTGGAAGATTAAGCGGATCGATACCTGGAATCTAGTCAAGTCTCTCACATAATAATAATAATTAAAAGTCATGCCAATTATCACTTATTTGTTATTATTGGGCTATTATGGTGTAAAATGGCTTGTGGGCAGGGCAAGAACGAATGCAAGAAGATATACTTAATATTAAATGTGAAATTGTAGGAAATAGTTTTTCTTGTAAAACATGCTCCAATTATCTTTATTAATCACTTTCAACTACCTATGACTTAATAAGTACTGTATACTTTAAAATGTATTTATAATGTAGCCTAATATCTTACCTTGGTTTGTCTTCTTGCCTTTTCCATACAGATTGTTAGTTGTGAGGGCAGAGAATGACAAATCGAGTCCCTTTCTGGCACTTCATCAAATTGGGCCTCCTCGACACGTGGATTTCCATGTGGAAAATCTTTGCTTGGAACACAGGTTTCTGCCAGAGTTCAGTGAGTATTCAACATTGCATAACAAGGCAGAGAAGAAAAATATGCACATGTTAGTTTATAACGTGAACTGTTATTGTCTGAAGTCAAACAAACAACTAAAGTGAAATAAACTACAGAGGAGCGACAAAACTCACACTCAAAGTAGATGCAGCATTTGCGGAGCTTGAGATTGGCTCCTGGTAAATGTTAATGATGACCGAGTGAAAGCAAAACATGGAATTGCAATTACCACCATATGACTATCCCTGACTAATAGAGCTTAATGCTTTGTAAAACCCTTCATGACAGGGATGCTTTGATGTTGTATTTCTTTCTGCTAAACTTTAATTCTATTCCACATCTCTTAACTTCCATACACATTTGCTGACATCAGCATGTTTATCTAAGTGTTCTTGAAATTTGCACACGTATTAAGTGCCCTGCTGTAAACAGCTGATGTGAAAGCCTAAATGACGTTGTGACTAGGAAGGGTTTGGACAGCAAACAAAATGAGATCCCTTAAGGGAGCCTGCTTTTTTGAAATCTTGATTCATTCACTTGCTCGGGACCCTCGTGGAGAGTAGCTGGGGGGAGCGGATGGATCTTTGTAGTGCTGTCATGACTCGCCTCCAAGTTCTCATGGCATTTTAGTAATAAATTCTTCAGCAGCCATTTTTACCCTAAACTCAAGGACACATTTGGGAAGTTTAAAGAGTCTGATATTATCCAGTGGTTATCTGCTAAAATATTTATACACAATTTAAATGAGAGCCCATTCACTGTACTAAGTGAGGGGCTTTTTCTGTTTCATTTCATTTTTCGTCTAAGCTCTCATCTTAAAAACATTATTTAAACTTAAACTTCATTTGTGCTTTCACATTAAGGGACTCTGTCTATCCTTCAATAATAGTAGTTGTAGTATGGGAAACAAGAGCTAACTCAAGCCAAAGCCTGCATATTAGATGTAGCATCCTGTTCTGATTGCCTACTGTATGTTGAATTTTGAGCAGGTATCCCATGAACCACAGGCCCTCAAAACAATAGAAAATCTCATTGCTTTATGGCAACTGCATCTGCAAATGACTACTGTGGGTGAACTGCTTACTACCTAGCATTATAATGTAGTGTAATGGTCCCTACCATGAAAATAGCCATGGTTGGTACATAATTGCCATTTGGACTCTTACGATAAAAGCCTTTATTCCAGATGAGCCAATAGAGTGGCCTTTTCCCAGGGAACTCATTATCATTGAGCTGTTGACAGTAAAAGCCTGACAAATATCAAGTTTCACGATCGTTTTACCTTGCAGACAAGGACAGAAACTTTTTTAGGAGACACTCAGGAGTCTTAGGGAGCTGTGGAGAAAAACTAATGATCCAGTTATTGGATTATGCACTCTTGCGCTGATGCCTAAGTAAATAAAAACACATTTATCATGTGTCAGGCATTGTAAACACCTCTGAATGCGTGATGGAATTGATCTAACTTTCCATTTCTTTGCTACTCGCTGGCTCAATCACAAATTCGGCCAGCAAAGTGAATTTAGGACAAGTGCGCTCCATATACAGTGGGTACAGAATGAATTCAGACCCATGAATTTTTCACTCTGTGTTATATTGCAGCCATTTGCTAAAAAAATGTAAGTTCGTGTACACAAAGCACCCCATATTGTCAAAAAAACACAGAATGGTTGACATTTTTGCAGATTTATTAAAAAAGAAAAACTGAAATATCACATGGTCCTAAGTATTCAGACCCTTTGCTGTGACACTTATATATTTAACTCAGGTGCTGTCCATTTCTTCTGATCATCATTTGAAGTGGTTCTATACCACCAGTCATGGCTTTATGGCAGAGTGGCCCAACGAAAGCCTCTCCTCAGTGCAAGACACATGAAAGCCTGCATGGAGTTTGCTAAAAAAAACCCTGAAGGACTCCAAGATGGTAAGAAATAAGATTCTCTTGTCTGAGCAAAGCATAGCATAGCAAAGCTTAGAGAGACCCTAAGCACACAGCTAAAATAAGGAAGGAGTGGCTTCACAACAACCCCATGACTGTTCTTAAATGGCCCAGCCAGAGTCCTGACTTAAACCCAACTGAGCTCTGGAGAGCATCTGGAGAGACCTAAAAATGGCTGTTCACCATCATGGAGAGGATCTGCAAGGAGGAATGGCATCCCCAAAATCCAGGTGTGAAAAACCTTTTGCATCTTTCCCAGACTGATGGCTGTATTCAATCAAAAGGGTGCTTACTGAGCAAAGGGACTGAATACTTATGACCATGTGATATTTCAGTTTTTCTTTTTTAATATATCTGCAAAAATGTTAATTCTGCCATTCTGTGTTTTTCTGTTAATGTGGGGTGCTGTGTGTACATTAATGAGGAATTTTTTTTATGATTACTTAAATGATTTTAGAAAATGGCTGCAATATAACAAAGAGTAAAAATTTAAGGGGGTCTGAACACTTTCTGTACCCACTGTATGTTTCACTGAATTAAAAAAAAAATCCCCTAAAAGCGGATAATAGTATCCTCAGATAAGACCGGGGTTGATGAAATACTCTGTTGAGTTGGCACTCCAGGCTGTACGCCTTGCCGGTTTACCAAAGCAATCCTATAAAGCTTTCATGGTCATAGGCAAATACACAAAAGTGTGATCCAAGCCGAACAAAGGCTTGGATTTCAAATCCCACAAAACTCATAGTGAAGGCTTTTTTTTTTCCAGGATATCGCAATCCTAGATAGTAATTTGAACAAGCTTCTTAAGTGCCTCTTAACTGTAGCCTTGGAAAAAGATTATTTCAGCAAACCTATGACACTAAATCGGCTCTTTATTCATAATTGTCCTATGCGAGCTTGTGTTTATACCATACTTCTTTTGTTTTGGAGATTACTTATCTTACAGATATCAAAAAGGACATGACATATTTTCAGAGTGGAGTGAGATAAGATCACAATGTCTGATGAATCACACCTCTTATAGCGTGAATCATTAAAGGTTTATAAATAGTTCATCGGATAATGGAGGACTCAGGCAGGTTCTGAGCAATAATTGATGAGACACTGTGCAGATGGGCCACGCTGCCTAATTTAGTTCTGTAACTGATAACCCTGTTCTTTATTAATGGCCCAAAACTTTTTAGAGCACTAGGCAAACTTAAGACCACTTAAACAATTAGAAACTGTGGTCACATTAGAGCACACGCTGTATGCAAATGTACTCAAAAAAAAGATTTTGAATCGTCTCATCTTTTCTCCAGAGTTCACCTTTGTCAAGTCCAACTTCTGCTTTTTCATTTTGCTCACATTTAAGCCTGGCTGGCCTAGGAAAAGCCGTTTCCACCTGGGATTTGTTTTTTGATCGTAAAGCAATGAAAAATGTTGAAGCGTTTTCTGCCTTGCTTCCCTCATCTCATCATCAAAGAGCCCAAAGCTCAGTTTCAATACAACCTCCAGAGAGCACAAGTTGATTATTGCTTTTTGAAATTTGCTAATTAAAAAGTGAGAACAGCACATTTTTGTATAGCTAAAGTAAACAGATTTTATATAGCTTCCACAGAGCAGGGTAGAAATAAATGGACGATTTTTAGCTCTATAAGTGAATCTTTGATAAATTCCTGATGAGGCACTTTAATAGATTAATTTAGGCAAATGCAACACTATTGTTCTTTTGAAATTAAACGCTTGCATGCTAGGTAGAGGCTGGCAGCTTCATTCTCTTTGAACTTAGAAACTAGGAAACAGAAGTTCAAGGAAATGCATCCTTCTTAACTTGACCTTCGGACAAAACTGAGGTTCAAAGTAATCACAAATGCTGAGCTCGGCATCCCTTCCTCACATACATCTCCAAAAGTTGGTTGTTTTGAACCACATTTGGGGTCTTCTCTCATCCGTGCATCTGCTGGTATTGGAAATGGCCCCCTCCAGCTATCATTAGCCATATCCATGTGCAGCACACGACACTGTCAGCCTCTGCGATTCAGATGGGTGCATTTATTGGTTGCCAAGTTTGTGGGATTCATGCAGTTATGAGCCTGCTGCTGAATTGCTTATCACACTGGGAAATCTGTCTTTTGAAATATGAAGCGTTTAAAGTGCTGGATGGGAGCATCATTTCATTACAACAAAATGGAAATGTATAACTCAAACCTTTCTGGTTTGAGAGACCGTGGAATGTATTTTTTAATGCTGTATGATGAGAGACCTCACTAAAAGTATCGGTTTAACTCTTATACTACGAGTGTTGTACAAGGACAACATTCAGTCTGACTTGACAGCATAACTAAGCAGCTGCTGTCGGTCTTGGCCAGGAGGCAGAATAGAAATCGCTGGAAAGGTCACTGATTATCTGGCCAGGTCTAGTGTCACGTTTTAGAAATCCAACTGGGCTGTGTTCTAACAGCTTGTGGTCCTGCAAATAGAGTGATAGAATCAGAAAAGGGGTCTACTGTCAGAAAGGTAGCAGATTTGGGCATAGTTAAGGCAGACAGATGGTGACCAGTCATTTCACTGATTGGCTGCTGGCCTTCAAGGTCACCTTTTGAATGGCTGGAAATTACTCCGACCGCATCTGACCCGACAGGAAAATGGTTTAGGGAGGTTATCACTGCTTCCAGTGCTCTTTTGATGTAGGCTGGTAAAATTGCCTTCAAATTATAAGAATGTTTGTAATTTGTACAGAAAAATAAGGTAAAATTGCTGTAAAACCTTTTAATTGGAAAAATTTTTATGCAATTGTACTGAAAAATAGTTTTTTTTAGGGGCAGACATTGGGTTACATGCTCATAAATGTATAAATAAAGTAATATAAATAAAACTGTTGTGACCATTTACAGTGAAAACAATACATATACATATGCAATAATGGCGATATCATTACACAATATTTTAATCCAAATCCATGCGTGGATCACGGCTGATGCCTGTCACTGATCTTTTACGTGAGCCCATCACAGAATTTTCGGTGATTATGTGATACTATCAGGGAATTATGCGTTAAGAGTCACACAATTCTGTGAGATCAGGTTGATCTAGTGAGGTATGAACATGAATGATAATGTTGAGTTCATGCAAAAGATTACATTTAACATTGTCATTAATTTATAAGCTTTAAAGGTTCATTTTTGCATGAAGGCACATGAAAAAAGTAAAAATAGGGAAAATTAGCATCCATATCCAGCATACTGATATTAAAATTTTGATATTTACAGATATTTTGTGCATTCCTAATAATCAATTTCATGCACAAAGAGTACATCTAGAAAAATCTGGTTTAGCATTGCGTTTCATACAATTTTGAATTTTTAAATGTTTTTTTTCCTCACTCCAAATCTGAAGATAAAGCAAACATCATTGGCTTATGCTAAACAATCAATTTCAGTTTTTTAACTTCAAAATGTCAATTTAATTCAATGTGTTCTTGGCCATTTTTTTGTAACTGTTTGTGAAATGTATGTGCAATTCCTGGGTGAAAATTGTCTATTTACCTAATTTCTTTCATTGCATATCAATTATGCTTTGAAAAGAAAAAAAAAGACTATATGCTTGTTTTCAGTAATGTTTTAAGTTATTTATTTAATATTTCCATTGTTTTAGTGTAATGTGTGTATATGCTGTGGACAGTCCGTTCCTAACCTGTATTGTAATGGCTCTTAAAATTTAAATATATAGGCACGAATATGCCAGTAATACTTTGTCACTGTATTTTTTTACATTGAATTTCTGGCAACCACAGCAGGTGCGTTTTTATTGTAAACTTAACATGATTCAAAACCACTCAAAACACCCTAGTAAAGCATCACAACACTCTGGTGCTGTGGTGTCAAGTTGCATTTTCTTTAGAATATAAACACATCTAGAATTTGTTTGTCCAACAGTAAGCATTACTGTGTTGCCTGATAGTTGCCTACAAACAGAACCGTTGCTTTTAATGATCAACACTGTCATTCTTTTTTATCTCTGTTGGTCATCATGGCATATTTTAGTGTCTGATCCTATTCCAGCACCATATGTTGTGGTATGCAGCTCATCATGTCCAGCAGTACCTGTAGAGCTCAAATAGATATTATATCCAACATGCCTTACAGGCACATCCTGTCTAGAATCTTTAAAACCAATCTCATCTTTAAATACATTGAAGCTCAGTCACTGAATAAATGAAGGGAAGACTCCGACTGCTGGCAGTTATAAGCAGAGCAGATATCTACAGTATAAGTGGAAGCCATACTTCATTGCCTCATGAATAATTACTGTCAGGAACTGCACTGTTTTGACAAACCGTCACTGTTAAATCTATCTAGCATAAAGCCTAGCACTGATTCTGAGCTATAGATGTTTGAGTACGGCAGTGATGAACGAACAATGTGGCACACAGAGGACGATGGTAGGGCAATAAATGTACAGTGTTTCTCATAGATTTATGACACATCTGTGACTTGGAAGCAGTGGAATGTCAGATGACTTTTATGGTTTAAAATAGGGAGCAATTATATGATGCTATCTTTCTGATGTGTGAAATTGACAGACTCTTTGTAGTGGAGTCTTGTAGAACTTTTGGAGGTCTTAGATATTATGTGAGTTTGATATGAAAGCCTCTACAAATCTTTTGCAATCCAGAGATCAAAAGAAAGCTGGAAATTGGCTTTTTTGAGTCACAACACTGAACAAAAGCCACATTTATACCACCAAAATGGTGTTGCGCAGACTATATAACGCTTGCATCATATTTACACATGAATCAAAATAACAGGAAAAAGTGCATCACATACTAAATAGTAGATTTAAATTCTGATTTTGTGAGTTACATATTTAATCTCATGAAAAAAACAAGAGAATACAAGAAAATGCACAGATCTTGACCACATAACTACATGTAAACACATCCATCCAGCTATTCATACATACAGTATATGCTTTATTTTAGTGTTTTGTTTTAGTTTAGTTTTGTTTTTTAGTGTAATTTTAGTATCAGTTATCCATCATTCAATGGTGATTATAAAAATATTATATAAAATATAAGTGAGGTATATGAAATGAGCATCCTGGCTGATACTGATATGTTAACATTTTGTAACTGATACAGTACAGATATTTTGTGCATTTCTAATAAACTGTTTCATGCACAATCTACAACAATTTGTCTTTATAGGGCCCCCACTGGCACCCCTCAAACCCTTCCAGTGTCTGCACTGTTAAGCTTCTCATGAGGCAAAAAAAAACTATAAATAGACAAATGCAGGAAGCGGGGCCAAATATACCCAATTGTTTAGTGTTGTCACTTCTCTCAGCACACCAAAAGAGTGGAATGCATTTAGACTAGTCTTTCCAGGAAGAAGCAGGGAAAGGCCTGTTCTAGCACTGAAATGCTCATGGCATGATATCTTGCCATGACCCTCTGTTCTAGTATCACTGTGCTATGATGTTGCCTAGCTGGCCTTTGGGCATATCATTTCGTATAAGGCAAGAGAGAGAAACACGGAGACGTTCTATACTGTATATATATATCCAAAGCGCAAAACCATATCTCACAAACAAGCCAGCAAAACCAAAGATGGGAAACTGTTGACAGAAATGACCCTTAGTCTAAATATAGTAACACTGATTCCCGAAAACTCCTAAGAGAATCACATCAAAGGCTGGATGACTCTCTTCACTTCCAATAACATTAGAGAGCAAACTAGAGAATCCTCCTCAGACCAAAGCAGATGTTTAAGGGCCTCTCAGCATTTGAACACACACTTCAAGCTTCAGTCAGGCAAAATTAATCATCAAAGTAAAGTTGATTAAACTTACAGTGGAAGGTACGTAAGATTTATACGTGTTGATACTGGTATTTACAGATTTGGGACCCGTTCCAAATTGCTTACTTTTGTGGTTTTTGTTCGTTGAAATGTATACATGTAAAGTCAATACAGCATTTAAAAGTTTGTGGTTGGTAAGGTTATTTTGATGTTTATGAAAGAAGTATCTTATGCTCATCAAGGCTGCATTTATTTAATCAAAAACACACACACAAAAAAGTTATTCTTAAGTTATTCTATCTCCTCATTTGAGGACTCACTTTCTTATTTATTTATTTTTATTTTTTTGCTTTATATATAAAAATGTATAAAGATGATTCTCAGCTATTTTATAACAGAATAATTTGTTATATAATTTTTCTTTCTGCAAAATGTGTTTAAAATGGTCATAAACGGGTTTTCTCATTATGTACAACGCATCTATAAACTAAATCTAATTTGCATATTAATGTGTCTTTGGGGCAACGTAATGAAAAAGGAAATAATAATAATAATAATATATAATATTTAATATTGAAAAATCATTTATTTCACTATTCATTTGTTACAGTATGTCTCCCAAATGGCATAATAAACATGCTTTCAGTCCCAGTGTCCTGTTTTGAGGACATGTAAGAAATCAATGTCCTTTTTCATAACAAAAAAATACATTTTGATCTGAAATCCCGTAACATTTTACTAAGATGTTGATTTATGGCACACAATTAAAAAAATGTATTTAAATATTAATTACAAAATATTATACATAAGATAAGTGTCCCACTCTACATAAGAGTGTCACACAATTAATTTCAGACATTTTGAAGACTAAGGAGAGGGAGTGGTTTTGGTCAAACGTCCAGTCATTTGGTATCTCTGAAAAGCCCTGAATGTGCTCTTTATAGAACATCCAGACTTACACAGGGTCTTAGGAGGATAAATATGTCCTTGCTGAATAATAATAATAAAAAAGGTGATCCCAAACTTTTGAACAGTACCGTGTAAATAGTTTATATAAAAAAAAACTTTAAAGTTTTTTCTTTTTGTTTTCCACCAGATTGGATTTTGAGTATAATTGCATTCATAAATCTTGTGCGGTACACTTGCCAGATTTAGTGTTTGAATTTTTTAAGAAGCACTAAATGCAAGGAACACTTCACAAAACTGTCATATTTGTCATGCTTTTGACAATCCGCAAATATGAGCTAGCAGCGTGTAAACTATCTTTTCAATTCTATGCAAATAATCTTCCTCCAAATGACAAGCATCTGCTCTGACAGACTATGCAGAGTGACACTCGCTTAAAAAAAATACAATGCTAAGCCAAAGCAAAGAGCGATGCTAATAAACTTTATTTACAACACTGGGGCTGTGACAGCAATAGGTCACAGCGGGTTCATACAACCTTCAGTTTGCATACTGTTTTTGAGACACCTTTGCCCTGAAACACAATCCAGGAGCATTGGTACACCAACATGATGTCTTTTCATGTTGGCTAAGAAAGCCATTCACACATACCAGAGGATTGTGGTCATAACCAAATCCATCTAGAGTTAGTGGTACCATTAGCAGTTTCACCACTAACCTACTGTAATTAGAGCGTCCTCTCATAATGTGACAGAACAGCACATGCAGCAGTAGCTGTGACCCTCGGAGCGTCTGCCCCCTCTTCAAACTCTCGTCTCGTGTCTAGAATGCCACCAATGCTAATAAAGGAGCAGACCCTCAGCGGGGAGCTAAGAGGATTGTCTTGAACTGACCTCCGGTCAGATCGGTGGCAGCTACGAACACACCACACAGGCTCACAGCTAAAGTTAGCTCTCAGATGAGCCACAGTGAGGGACTCTGTGTTTCTTTAGTTCACATTCCTTTGCAGAACTCTCTTGTGCAAAAATGAAAGCTGTAGGTTAAATTAGAACTGTGACTTAAATGCTTTGACAAAATGTAATGAAGTGTGATGCATGTTTGCATGGGTTCACTTTACTCTTTGCATGTTACATAGATTTGTCCCTCATGGGAAGTCTGCATCATTTGCGTGGGCTTTGACATACAGCTACTGTGGATATATGTGACCCATGCTAAGCTTTTTAGTAGAAGCAAGTGCAGCTGAAGCCCTTAGACCTCAGAGAAAATGTTCATCCGCTCCATGCAACAAACCATTACTGTGCTATAAACAGTAAACTTTTTCTTTGAGCAACTGAAGAGATATTGAGCATGAAGGAGCTAAATTGCTATGGATACTGAGCAAATGGCAAACTTTGTGTGACACATTAATATGATATGTATCATATCATATTGTTGTATCATCATATCATATCATTGTATCATCATATCATATCATGTATCATATAATATATCATATCATATCATATCATTGTATCATATCATATATCATATCATATCATATCGTTGTATCATCATATCATATCATTGTATCATCATATATCATATCATATCATATCCTTGTATCATCATATCATATCATTGTATCATCATATATCATATCATATCATATCATATCGTTGTATCATCATATCATATATCATATCATATCCTTGTATCATCATATCATATCATTGTATCATCATATATCATATCATATCATATCGTTGTATCATCATATCATATCATATCCTTGTATCATCATATCATATCATTGTATCATCATATATCATATCATATCATGTATCATATAATATATCATATCATATCATATCATTGTATCATTTCATACCATCATATCATCATATATAATATCAGCATGCATATAACTAGAATATTACACATTATTGCTAGTTAAGCACATATTAATGCCTTATTCTACATTACTTATTCTACATCCCTAATCCTACCCAAAACCTTAACTTAACAACTACCTTACTAACTATTAATAAGCAGCAAATTACGAATTTATTGAGGGAAAAGTCGTAGTTAATAGTGAGTAAGTGTTACCTATTTTAAAGTGTTATCAAATATAATAATAATATAATTTGATAATATAATAAAAATGTCAATGCCAATAATATTAATAATAACCTCTACTACTATGGTATTTTGTATTTTTCAGATTAATAATATAATATGATATAATATAACATAAGAATAAAATGAAATCTAAATTAAAAATAACACAACACTCATGCAAGCTATGAGAATGATGAATACCCACATCTCCAAACAAACTTCCACGCATAGTAAAAAACAAACAAAAGAAAAGCAGTAAAGAAACACAAGGCATTGTGCTAGTTTTGCTATTATTAGCAACCAGCTGTAAACACAAAATCAAGAATCAATAGCTCAGGCCAGAAAGAATTACAGCTAAGACTTTGTCCTTTTCAATAAGACAAGAGAATTGCAGGATACTCCCTAACAGTCCGGATCCCTGGATGCTCTATAGCACACATGCAGCTCAAAGAGGAAATACAAACAAAAAGTGAATCTGGTAAAAATGTTAGATTGCCTCTGAATGAAAGACACAAAATAAACTCACATCAAATGGAAGTCCATTTCTAATTATTTCTGTAGAAAAATCATTTTAGTGAATGTGCTGTTGAGTTGCTAGAGGGACTGACAACAAAGCAAATAATATTGCTGTATATAGCGCATGCTTATTTCTCCGTATTATTTTTGCTTGCATGTTATGCATCAGTTACAAAAATAGCAGCAGTTTTGCAGTGGAATCTGAAACCAGTGATTTAGGAAAGAGAAAGTAAACATATAGTGCTCTGGGCTGGAGAAGATAGCCTGGAACCAAATGAGGTGGAAACGCAGTAACAAAAATAGGACAACAGGTCCTCATAGACCTGGAAAAACCCAAAGATTGCAAACAGTAACAGACACTGTTCAACCAAAAACCCACAAAGCATCTGTGCAACATTTAATAATAAGATTTTAAAATATTTTAAAATACTATTCAGATATTCAAAGCATGAAATGCAATAACAAGAACAGCGTTTCATTGTTTTATGTCACTATTTGTGATTTGATTGCACCATTTTGGTGTCATCTTATACTACATAATATAAACAGATTGTAACGTTCTTGAATTTAAATAATGTAACATTTTATTATACAATTCTATTATTATATAGATTCTAACACAAAAGGCACAAAACTCGCATATTATTGTTTTTATCAGACTTTATTATTATTTTGATCAAAGGGAATTGTATATTATAAAAGTGCAATATATGATGAATTTATGATGCAATATAACAAAGGTTTTATTTTTAAACTGTGCAACCTTGTGCTGCGCTTGCAAGTTATAGGCAGCATTCATCCTTCCCTTGACAACTACAGACAAAGGCTCAACAATAAAATGCTTTATTCCTCTATCCATCCTGTTTCATTTCAAATAATGTAATCTCAAGATGCAATTAAAATTCAGTCATATAAGGTATTGTACAAACAAAGCAGCCTTGAGAAGTCCTGTCTGTTTGCATAACAGAATCTAATTTAAAGGACTAGGTAATAAGAACCTGGTTAATGAACAGCATAAATATAAATATCCAGTTCATAACAGTCATGTGTTAGGCATGAGATTCGGTTGAGAAAACATTGGCTTTCAAAACCGGTAACAGCGCTTTACTGATTTCCTACAAAGGAATGCTAAGCCTATTTCTTGCAATGAAAGAAAAATACAAAAAACTCCCTGTCATGCAGGGAGCCTTGGAAGAGATGGAGATGTAGAGGTTTGGACAAATCAAACCGCAGCTCTCATTTGGCCACGTGTACCATACAGTAACAAGAGCAGCATGTTGCTCTGCTTCCCACCATGCGTAATGATAGCTGGATTTATAATGAGGACTATGGGGAGATGATTGAAGATGTCTTTTATTCTGAGCAGAAGAAAAAGTGAATACTTCAAAGTGTGCTGCTGCCAGAAGAATTCTTTATGAACCTTGTATGAGAGGACCGTAAAACGTAAGTGTGTGGAACAGAGGGACCTCAATACACCAGCTTAGATCTGGTTTACAAGCAGGAGAGCAGAGAATTGTTGAGTGCCTATGGCCATAACAATAAAAAAGCATATCAGTTGTATCTTAAAATTAAGCTGGAACCTCTTGAATCCACACCACTCTTTTAAAGGAACACTCCACTATTTTTGAAAATAGGCATAAATAATAAGTTTTACAGTTTTTGAATCTATTCAGATCTCCTGTTCTGGCGGTAGCACTTTTAGCACAGTTTAGCATAGATCATTGAATCTGATTCGACCGTTATCATCTCGCTCAAAAATGAAAAATTTTCCTATTTAAATTGTGACTCTTCTGTAGTTACTTTGTGTCCTAAGACTGACACAAAATGAAAGGTTGCAATTTCTCCGTTACCTCCTTCAGTGAACGAGGGTTACATACGTAACCGAGACGTTCCCTTTCAGTCAGTCACTATGACGTTACGTCAAGCGTTTTTCCCTATGGAAAACATCATAACCCGGATTGCGTCAAGTAGGAGGCCCAAATGCTGACAGGCTGCGACTGGACAGCATGTCAGGCCAAATAGAAGCTCAAATTTAACCATACCAATATAATGGAGGCCGGTAAACTGTTAAGAAAATCCAGGCACCCCTGCAGGGCCAAAAGCAGGAGTTGGGGTCAGAGCACACAGGGTCCTGTGTGGAAGAGGTCTAACTAAAGTGAGGAAAACATGGTGGAAAACGTGGGATAAGATCCCAAATCCGAAGAGGGTGAAGGAAGCCTCCGCTAGCAAGAACTGTGAGGCGACGGAGGAACCAGATGTTACCATTCGGAAACCCTGGAAGAAAGCAACCATCGCTAAGTTTACTGTCCGGACCAGCACATGCCTGCCCTGCAACATCAGTCGAAACAGTCATAGGGCAAGCAGTACGGCCAACAACTCAGGGCAATTGATATGCTACTGCAGTCGGGGGCCGTATGTTTGAGGACTGCTAAAAACTGCTGGGCAAAGTTTTCGACAGTGCCACCGAAGAGGACACCCTGGAAGATGGGTAGTCCAGAAAGCGCACCTTGTTGGGGTCGTCCATCTGCACCAGGTTCAGCCAAAGATGGTGCTCCTGGACCACCATGGTGGACCAAGGGACCACGCCGTGACCTTTGTCTCCCGGAGAGCAAAGTTGGTTGCAGTGCGCCTTTCCTGCAACAACCTCTGGTCAGAATTACCCTCGTGCAGTTCTTTTAGTGCCTTGGCCTGGTGGACCTGCAAGATGGCCATTGCATGCAGGGCTGAAGCGGCCTGGCCCGCAGCTCTGTAAGCCTTGGTAGCAAGAGCTGTTGTCAGCTTACAGGCTTTGGACGGGAGATGCAAGACAATTCCTCCAGGTGGCGACGTTTTGCACAATGCACACTTTGCCTGGCGGATCTCCGTGTACCCCCTGACCGCTCTGCTATTGAGGGTAGTAAAGAGGGAGGAGCTCAACCGCGCCCTAGATGTATACGGTGCCTTCCATGATTTGGTGAGCTCCTCATGAACCTCTGGGAAGAAAGGTACTGGGGTGCCTAGAGCCCAGAAACCAATCGTCCAGTCTCGAGCATTCGGGGGTCGTGGGTGATTCACCTCCAGCCTGATGCTCTTGGCTGCCCGGAGGAGCATGGCCACCAGCTCCACCTCAGATTCTTTCTGAGCAGCTGACACGGTGGGGGGCTGCTCAGTTTCCTCTTTGGCTGATGCTGACCAAAGCCCCTCCTCTGTTGAACCAAATGAGAGGCTAGGTTCACCGCGGGACCAACCGGCACCATCTTTTGGAAACTCCATGGGACTTCACATTGGGAGATCAGGAGTCCATTGGGATTTACCTGGCAGATTATTCCTGATTGTCACTCTGAGGTCTGCTAAGGCACTAGCCAATGCAGCCGAGGAGCCTTTACAGGGGTAGCGGACGAAGCTAGCCTTCTAATAAAAGAAAGCTGTGACCTGAGCAAAGCTATAGACATGCGCTCACAATGAGGTACCATAGCTGTACCACGGCTGCAGCAGGCGCAATGATATTAAGCAGCACCTGAAATACTAGGGACTATTTCCAGGCTCTGCATAATATTGCGCCTGAAATCATGGATTAGAAAACAGTAACTGTTTAACTCTAGGGGAGTTGGAAAATGAACCTATTTTCAAAAATACATTTTTAAAGTAGATTCAATATTATCTTTACTTTAATTTTTGGTATTTAAAAGAAACAAGCAGGAATACCATCCAAAACTAAATTTTGGACCCCATCGATTTTCATTGTATTGTACTTTTTTAAATAGAACAAAGTGTATTGAAGCATGCATTTCAAGAAAAGTCTTCCTACTTTAAAATGTGTATTGAAATTTTTGTGAATATCTATTTTTGGGGAACTATCCATTTAACTCTTTGCGTGTTGAGTGATGACAGATTGATGTGTATTGGGCTTTATTTTTCAGGGTGTCATTGAGAATCATCAATGACGGGTCTTAAACCTGTCAAAGAATATATGGAGTCTGAAGGCTCAGATCACATGGACGCTCAGATCTGACAGGAACTTTGACCTCAGTCAGAAGCTTGACAGCGGCTTGTTTTTGAGAAGGCACAGCAGGTTCCCCTGAAGCATATCCACTGACTGAGCTAAAATCACTCTTCTGTCTTGCTTTTAAGATCAGACTCAAATGCTGAGGTGCGAAAAGCTCGAACAATCCTCAAGCTGTGCTTGCTGGGCCTGAAAACAAGCAGCGGGCAAGAGTGAATTCATATACTATGCTCTAATTGGAACATATGGTCTATGAAAGCTATTAGAATATCTGGATGATGGCATGTGATATCTCTGTGTCGATACAGTGTTTGCTGCTGTACCATATTTAATAGCCTACATACATTTCTAAGGTGACAAAATGATTAAAATGAAAAAGAATATTTGATGAAAAACCTATTTTACACAATATACTACATGCTTTCTGTCATTTGATTGATCGTTTAGACATTTTTGAGCAAGTAAAAGGCATTTTAGTAAAATTATATATAAAAAAATTCTTTAGGTCATGGTACACATGGCTCTTTACAGAGTTTTATAATGTAAATGTAAGAATACATTTTATGGTGTTAGTAATATTTCAAGATGATTTTAGGCAATTTTGGTTTACTTGATTATTTATACTATAAATTTAAAGGTAAAATTTGAGCATCAAATGCAAATAAAGGTACTAAAGCTGTCACTGGGGCAGTACCTTTTCAAAAGGTACATGTTTGTATCTAAAGGGTTGATTTTGTTACCTTAAAGGCACGTTAGTACTTAAAGTGTACATATTTTAACCTAAAATGTACAAAAGTGTACCACCCCAGTGACAGCTTTGTACCTTTATTTTCTGAGAGTGTATGATACATCAGGCTTTTAAGTTAATAGGAACATGTAATTGTACATCTCAAATCATCACACTACCCTATTTCAGTGCATCATGTTTTGCACAAAAGAGTTTTAATCATAAAACTAAGCTATTTAAGTATCATATTACAAGAAATATTATTGTATTAGTCATCATTATACATTTTATGTAGTTATGAATAAAAGATCTCATTGATTTACATTATAATATATATGTGTGTGCGTGTGTGTGTAAAATCATTAACTGCATCAAATTGCATTTTAAGTTTTTATTCAATATTACACTATACAAAATGATGCTCTCTCTCTCTCTCTTTCTCTCTCTCTCTATATATACACACACACACACACACACACATATATATATATATATACTGTACATGTGTGTATACATATATTTACAGGCAGTACATATATGGTTCAATATATTTTTTGTTCAGACTTTTAAATGTCAAAGCTTAATGCTATTTTTTAGCCTTTTGTCATTTCTTTCTGTTGAAGTCGTAATGTAATGGAAGTAGCAACAAATATTTTCTTCCATATTTCAATGTACATCTGATATTCCAAGAGAAACAGATTTACGAAAGGGAGAGAAATGTAGGAGGGCAATGGTTTTGTCCATCAGTTGTAGATTGGATGGAGCCAAATGTCTTGAGAATTTAAAAAAGGATCAGGATTTAAGCAGAATAAATGAAGAAGATCAGCGTATGTCACCAGGGAGAAGTCAGTTGTTTTCTTATTATATCACACCCTCAAAAGCTATATCACTTAAAGGTAAATGGTGCCATTTCTATGCAATAATTTCTGTACACTTTAAGGAACAAGGCGTAGTGAGTTTGTATTGACTGACCACTTTAATAAGCAAACAAATAAAAATTGCTCCCACTGAATTGAAACAAAGAGCATGACAGGATAACAGAGCATGGATCTGTGTGACTTACGTTGCTTGTGACTGGGTCTGCAGCTGACTAGATGATACTTCATGTAATGAAATGTAGCACATTTTTAATGACTTGTAAAACTGAGATTCAGAGTAAAAAGTGATAGCACATAATCAACTAATTTTAAGAGACCTGATATGAAAGACAAGGGATGAAGCTGCATAAATTGGGTCTAGTTTTGGGACTGAAAGAATAATGACTGATTTTAAACAAGCTGGGATAAATTGAGCTGGGATTATATTAGAAAATGTTGTCAAACTGAATGTCTTTAAGCAGAAATGATTCAGTAAACACACATATGTTGCAAAAGTGTCAAATCATTTGGAAATCAGTGTGTGCTGTTTTTAAGACGCTGTGTGTTATTTTGGGTCTAAAATTCTTAAAAAGAGTGAATTCACATACATTCTGAATCACAAACAGCATAAAACAGTGGAATGTTGTTCTAGCATGCAATTTTATCATTTTTAAAATGTTTTATTTAACATTAAATGTTCTATTGTTATGAAGGTCAAACTGGACGTTTCAAACATTTTGCCTTGATGGAAATATCTGGTGTTATGTTTGCATGGATGGACTACATAAATTTGCAAACTTAACAGATGCTTTTTGTCTCCGAGGACTCAATCCACATTTGCTCCTCTACTGAAGATGGCCTACCAAGACTTGGTGGAGAATTAATCACTTGCTTTCAGCCTGAGGCAAATCCATCAATGCATGGGAATACTGTGGTGTGTTTCTTTGTTAGAAGGTATTTTTGATTTCCCTGAACAGGCTCATCTATTTAGCCTTAAAGATTTATGCATTAAAATATGGGACACCGAAACTAACCTTGAATTGCAATTCTTCCTCTGTCAGCTGGGAAACATTTGTGGATGACAGGTTGCATGGAGAGCTCTCTCTCTCCTTGACCGGTCTCAAATCCTCATCAATATCAGAGGAGAGAGCGACATCTAGTGTTTCATTAAACAAGTGCAAACATACAGGAGCAACGTGTTTCTACGTTAGGAGTTACTGAAAACCTTTTTTTAACTGAACATAAGCTTGACTGAATATCAATTAACTATTTGCGTTTCTATAATTTTTTTGTGTTTGGTTATAATCATGTTAAAATTAGTACTTTTTGCACTCCAGTACTAAAAAGTCATACTAAAAGTCACGTTCATTCCTCATAGTTAAGTCTAACTCTCTGTTTTTGTCTGTGCTACTCAAAATAAAAACAACAAAACAAAAAACATGTCATTCACATAAAAAGTTAATTAATTCATTCATTAATTCATTCATTGGATTTATTAAATGAATAGGACCTTGGGACGATCCACTTTATTTTCGAGGGGGTTCGAGGAGTATATAAATTATTTTTACAAACTCTGGAATTGCGGGATGTTATGATGGCATTTAAGTGCCATAAAAAAAATAATAATAATTCTAAAACTACGAGATTAAAGTCAAAATATCACGAGAACAAAAAGTCGAAATACTACGAGATTAAAGTCTAAATATTACGAGAATAAAGTCAAAGTATTAGGAGAGTAAATTCGAAATATTATGAGATTAAGGTTAAAATATTACAAGAATAAAGTCAAAAATATTACGAGATTAAAGTTGAAATACTACGAGATTAAAGTCGAAATATTACGAGAATAAAGTCACAATATTAGGAGATTAAGGTTGAAATACTACAAGTGTCACGCTGGTGTACAGGCAAAACACGGAGAGAGTCCTTGTAGCAATTTAACAATTTAATAATTTTGTTACTTTATTATCATAGTATTTCGACTTTATTCTCGTAATATTACGACTTTATTCTCGTAGTGTCTGCTTTATTATCGTAGCATTTCGACTTTATTATCATAATATTTCTACTTTAATCTCGTAGCATTTCGACTTTATTATCGTAGTATTTTGACTTTATTCTCGTAATATTATGACTTTATTCTCGCAGTTTTTACTTTATTCTCATAGTATTTTGACTTTATTATCATAATATTTCTACTTTAATCTCGTAGCATTTCGACTTTATTATCGTAGTATTTTGACTTTATTCT
>JAUMHI010000012.1:4636691-4675091 GCA_032359435.1 Enteromius unitaeniatus
CGTAATATTATGACTTTATTCTCGTAATATTATGACTTTATTCTCATAGTATTTTGACTTTATTATCGTAATATTTCTACTTTAATCTCGTAGTTTCGACTTCATTATCATAGTATTTTGACTTTATTCCCGTAATACACTGTTTGCCGTTTGCCCGACCATCGCTACATTTATTGGATTATTCTAATGCCTTTGCCTTTGATGTCTCTGTTCGCTGTTCATCGATCCTGCCTGTGACTACTCTGTGTGTGTTAAATAAAGAGGTTTGCATTTGGATCCGCACGTCTCAGTCTCCATCGTGACACATAGTATTTTAACTTTATTCTCGTAGTATTTTGACTTTATTCTTGTAATATTATGACTTTATTCTCATAGTATTTTGACGTTAATCTTGTAATATTTTGACTTTATTCTCATAGTATTTCAACTTAATTCGCGTAGTATTTTGACTTTAATCTTGTAATATTACGACTTTAATTTCGTAGTTTTATATATATATATATATATATATATATATATTGGTGGCACTTAAACGCAGTTATAGTATGTAAATGTGCAACATGCACAAGAAAATTTGTAACTTTAAGGGGTTAACTCATATATATATATACATTTTTAAAGTAGGATACTTTATGAAATCATTTTATATTTTTCACTTCTGGTTTTCAGTTTTTTTTTCTCACAATAAGGATTTTTCTTCTCAGATTTATTTATTTATTTATTGTATGGCTTTTATTTATTTATTTTCTTTTTTAATGTCTTTTTCATATCATTCAAGGTAGACATTTTATCAGTCCTTGATTTCAAAGGAAACTGAACCCATGACCTTGGTGTCACAAGCGCCATGCTCTACTATTTAAGTTAATTGCAAGTGAAAAGTCAAAATTGTTATATAAATAGTTACAATTATCCTTTCTTATTCCTGGGCAAAACAGTCTTTATAAATCTGTCTTAGTCTTGTAAGTTTACATCTCAAAATTTCAACTTTTTTATAAATTAGAATTGCAAGACAAAGAAATTGTGAGACATAAACTCAGGATTGCATCTAAATCATATTGCATACAGAACTGTGAATTTTTTTTTAATCCACGTTATTTCCCCCCTTATATCAGAAAGCTGACATTTCATTTATTAATTCCTTCACCAATTTATTCATCTCACCGAGGCTTTATTTGGCAACAAACCTAGATGAAATGCACCTTGTGACTGATTGCATCTCATCTGAAGCTGGCTCACAGCAGGACCTACATTTTTTATCTAAAACGCAATGTCATCCACTTGTGGCTAAACTCGACTGAAAAAGACGAGATCAGCAAACCTTGAACCAGACTGGAGATACCGAAGCAGAGCTATCCATCACACGCTGCCCTACCAGCATGGGGTCATTTATCTAAGTAGATAGTATTATGCTTAGCGACACAGATTGAAACACTGATTAGATGAGCCATTACCAGAGTTAAACTCCTGTTGTGCTTCCACCAAGCACATCTGTCATCATAATGGAACAAAGCTAATATGTTTTACTTTATTCACAGAAATCAAAAGATTCAAAGCTGCTATTACAGTCTATTACCTTATATTTAGTATACTTATAAAAGTATGACATTTTCAGTATTTTATTATTTTCTTTTTATATATACGTTTCACTTCATGTATTATGTTTTATGAATTGTATTAATATAATTATATTATATAATTATAATGATTCGTTATTTGGCCCAGAAATGCTGTGCTAAGCATTTGGCTCTGTTGTAAGAGCTCTGAACTATGAACAGGGAGATCTGAAATCATCTGTTTTAGGGACTTTGACTGCTTGTGATGAGTACATTTTGTACCAGGCAGCCTTCCCATCTCTGTTCTGACTTTTTCAGCCAATGTCCCATATCATAAACACACAAAACTATTATATACCTGGGTTAATTATTCCTAAACAAACTTTCACTCCAAAAGGTGGCAGCAAAACTTCAGTTTTCACACAGCATTGCTTCCAGCTTGCACAAAAAAAGTAAACAAAATATTTGTTTAATAAATGTCATTATTATTGTCATAAATGACTGCCTTGTGACATTTAAGCAATGCTGGGTGAATGGTAGTGCTATATTATAAATATGATTTATCAGTATGTATTTGATTTTGAATATTTTAATATTTTAACTACAAACCTACCTGAATTTGGACAGCGTAAAAGAAAGTCAATTTATCAACAGGGTAATAAAAATAAACACAGTTCAAGATATATTATCTTAAAATATCAATCAACTGCTTTTCAAGGAAATGTATCTGTTTTAAAGATAGTGTTTGTTTTTTTCCCTGGAAAACAAAGTTATTGCTTTTCAAGGAAATGTATCTTGTTTGATAGATAATTACTATTATTACTTTTTTTTTTTAATGAATTAATGTTTTTCTGAATTACAAAGTTACTTTAAAAAGATTTTTAAACTTTAAACACAATTTTCATTCATAAATATTTTATTAGCATTGTTCATTAAGTGACACATTACTGCTAAAGGATACAGTCCCTGAACAGTTGTTTTGTGTATTTTAGGACAGGGACACTGTATTGACGAATTACCATTCAGCAACCATATGTTTTTAATTTGACTGTGCAGGAAAAACAGTTGGTCAGTAGATAACATACAAACAAATATCCCTCACTTTAGAACTTACTGACCTATCATGTGCCATTCACACCCTGAAAAGCAAACAATTTGGAAATTTTTGTCTGAGAAGAGTGGATTATTTTAAACATTAAAGTGACCCTGGACCACAAAAGCAGTCTTAAGTCGGTGGACATATGTAACAATATCCAAAAATAAATAGTATGGGTCAAAATGATAATTTTTCTTTGACGCCATTCTTTTATGATTTTCAAAAAACAATAGTATATTAAATAAAGATCATGGTCCATGAAGATATTAAGTAAATTTCCTACACTCTCAGAAATAAAGGTACAAAAGCTGTCCCTGGGGCAGTACCTTTACAAAAGGTAGTCCATTTGGGTACCTAAAAGGTACATATTAGTACTTGTAGTGTAAAAAATTGACACGTATGACCGGTTTTGTGGTCCAGGGTCAGAAATGCCTATGGAAGTGGTAATACTGACTGCTGACCTGTGTTTGTATAAATCACTGCAAACATGTTTACATCTCTGCAAGCTGTGACAGTTATCCAGGCAGTGCTAATGACAATAAATCCATAATAAAAAGCAAAGGCCTGTTTTTTAAGCAGAACCCACCATGTAAACCTGGATAAAAGTCACTGTTGTCTTTACATTCAGTCAAGGTAAAGCTTTAGTGTACTGTACACATTAGGTAATATTCGAAGAGAGCGTTTGCATTAGACATTCTCCAGCCTCAGGCACACACCTGCTGCATATGCAACCCATCAGTGTCACATTATTCACCCCAGGTTCAGTGTAATAGTACAGAAGGGAAGGACTGAGACTACTGGGACTGGGAAAAAAGCCCAAGACCTTTTCCGGGCCAATGCCACCCACAGTGAGAAATTTTCCACCATATGTATTCTGTGTGCACATAAGGCAAAACCACAGTGCTTGCTGCACCATAGCCAGCACAGTAGCACATTTAAATTGCAGAAAAATACAAATATAATAACTGTAAATATAGTTGAATTTTTTTATACATAGTGTTGTCAAAAGATGAATTGCATACAAAATAATCGTTTTTGTTTACATAAGTGTGTTCTGTGTATATCTATTATGCATATATAAATACAAATACATGCATGTATATATTTAAGAAACATTTTTATGTTTATATATAAGATATTTATATAAATATAATAACAAAATGTAAATATACATGTAAATGTTCAGAAAATATATACTGTATGTGTGTCTATTTATATATATATATATATATATATATATATATATATAATAAACAGTGTTCTCTGTGTATATGATGCTGAAAATTTTGATTAATGAACACCATTCATTTGAAATGGAACATATTTACAAATGATCATATTAGAATGATTTCTGAAAGAAAATGTGACTATACTACTGATGCTGAAAGTTATATATTTATATAAATATTGTACACACACTGTACTGTGTTACACTGCATTTTTTAATATCACCGTGTGTATCTGTTTTTGCCGTAGAGCAAACGGTCCAGTGTTCTCTGATGACAGATTGCACTTACCAAGCCTATACACGAATCTCTTCATGTTTGTCTTTAAAGCAATGTCTCGTATGACGCACTTGATGTTTTTTGTTCTTGGACTCGGAGAGCTTATTCAGCATATAATGGAATCATTTCATATCCCACACTGTGTTATTCTCTGCATTTCGTCGCTCCTGCCAGCAGAGGGCCAAATAATCAACCCATATGACCCCATGCTGGCAAGGTCCTTAAATGCCCCAACATGTCTCAACCGCTTTACACACTCAATAAAGCAATCGTAATTCACCTATTCTCTGCTAAATTAAATTTCTTGAACTCCTATTAAGGGGCTTTTGATAAGTCTTATTACACCAGAAATTACATTTCAAGAGACGATAAAGAAAGGCATTTAACACGTTATTAAATAAGCACAATACATTGCGTTGATGAGCTCTGCACTAGACATACAATGCAATAATTAAACATCATATTATATGGTATTATCAGACTGCCAAATTGTCTTTGATTGAATTTCAGTGGAAAGTTCAGCTAAAGTTGCGACGAAATAATATTTTACACATTCAGACATGCTAAGCGGAATATTGAAAGCTTTTCAGAGAATTTATTGACCATTGAATGATTTTTAAAGCATGCTGTGTTAAGTTAACGTTATGTCAGCATTTTTAGTTTATCTCATGTTAAGAAATAAGATAGCAATCCTATTTACGCAAAGTTCTAAATCACATAAATCTCTCCCTAAAATAGGAATTTAATAGACAAAACAGATAGGGTTACCGACCTTTAACCTATAACAAATGATGACAGGGAATAACAGGCTAATAAACAATTACAACAAGGGATATTAAACTCTTTAAGTCATACACACAGGCCGGCATTTTCTCTCTTTAATAAACAAGGAATATAAAAAAAAATTGTAAACGGCAAACAAGTCTGATATAGAAACATTTTAGCAATGAATCATTGGATACGGAACATTGCACACAAGCAGTATTTGTACCAGCAGCACGCAAAGACTACAAGTTGAGAATTTAATAGCCTTAGGAAAGCGAGACCAAACCAGCAAGGAAAAAAACTACATTTGTGTTTGATTCAGTGATATAAACAGGGGAAGTACTATGTGTTTGTAGGGTTCCGCCCCTGGCAGCACTGAAATGCACATGTTAAAGAGCATGCTTTTACTCCCTTCCTAACTTTGCTCCTCCCTCTTTGTGATGTAGAGGGTTAAGTAGGCGGGAACTTTTTGTGTACTGATCGGCATGCTTTGCCAATCAGAGTGTTTGCTCCTCCCTTTTTCCCAGCCCTCTCCTCCATCCCTCCACCTCTTCTCTCTCAGTGTCTGCACTGTATGCACACACAGGGGCAGGGAAAAGTGCGGGGCAGGGGACAGCGAGAAGAAAAAAAAAAAAAATCACAAAAAAACAGAAGCAGCTTCTGGGTTTTCTTTCAAACGCATTACCAGAGAACAGGCACCCCCCCGGCTCATAAAAACCAGCGTCGCGTGTGCGCACACACAGTCAAGGAAAACGAACTTAAAGAGGCTATTTCTCCTGTAGCACCTGGAACACTTGGTGGACTTGAGAAGGAGGGAGGTGCGCTTGAAGAGCACCTGGGAGCAGGTGGAGGAGAACCCGTCAAGGCTACCGTCTGACTCCCACGTGGGGAAACTTGACCTGATGTCAAACGAGGAGTGCCGTTCGCCCATCGGCCTGGACTGCTGCAGCTGCTGTCTGGATCTGGCCAATGGCTGCGAGCCTGAGCCGGGCAGAGCGGGTCACACCAGCCTGGGAAGCCCTACGTCCGTCAACCACTTCAGACAGCTCCGCGACCAGCTTCACTTTCAGAACCTAAACAAAGATAAGCTCAACAACATCATGAGACAGGACTCCTTGGAGTCGGTGGTCCGGGACCCCTGCTACCTGCTAAACGAGGGCATCTGCAACAGCAACATTGACCAGACCATGCTGTCCATACTGCTGTTCTTCCACAGGTATGTGTATCTACTCGTGCATTCATACACCTGCTCTAGCACACTCCTCAAGGACATAAAAACCATAAAAGAGCTGTGATTAACAGTTAGTGGCCAACGTTGGGACTGTTTGAGTTTGATGACAACAACATGCTGTGGTTTCACTTGTAATTCCGGCTGACTGCATGACTTTAAGTGCTAACAATACCATTTAGTTTGAACCAAGCTTACTTTAAGGGATTTGGGTAGTAAATCATAATTTATTAATTCCCAGCAAAACGCCAATAAGTGTGAACACTACCAGTTATTTACATTTCTTAATGATTAACATGTTTAGGGACCATGCTCAACTGTGTTATTTAAGAACAGGGTGGCTTGCCGTCTCAGTAGGGTTTAAGGAATGTGTAGATTGGTATGAAGAACATGCCTTTGAGCAAACTTAAGAGGATCTTGAGTCAGCCCAGTTCTTAATTCTTAAATAAACCCCATTCATTGCAACTCATCAAGTTTGTGCAATGATTTTGTGCAAATATAATTTATTTTTATTTTTTTTCGTTTGCACAGAAAGTGCATGTGGACTTTCCTGCCCAACCCATCCGATTTGCAAAACACCCATTCATTTACAAACTATGGGCAATTTACATACCATTCTGGCATAGTCTATCGCCCCATAGCTGAAGTATGCAGCAAAACAAATTCCTTTCCAGGTAATATGCATGTTTGTAAAATTAAATAGTCCCAGGAGTTTCCAAAACAACCATGGATGCATTGAAATCTGATAAATCTCATAAATACAGCTTCTCAGTGTTTATGCATAATATTGAATTCTGGAACAAGCTGACGTGATGTACTACAGTGTCAAAAACGGATCGCAAGCTATCCACAGCAGGTATTTGGCAAAAGTGTCTAATCGGGATCAAGCTCACAGTGCATTTTTTTTCCATGAAACCATGCTCTCCAAACTGAAAATAAACATATATGGACATAAGAACAGTTTGCAAAAATCTGATAATGTTTGAAATGTTTAGTCTGCTGAAGAATTAGAGATGAGGCCTAGTGGAAAAATAGACAGAAAAAAGACTGAACTATATTTATTTGATATTTGCAGCCAGATGATAAGAATGTATTCCATATGTTGTTATTGTAACATGCCACTTTGGATTTGACTTCACCATCAGCCTAGCAGAGACATGGGTTAAATGTTTATAACTAGCCTGTCATACTGTCTTTGACGAAGTTAGTTTTGACAGCAGTAGTAAAACTGGTTAATAACCATTCAGATATCAGTCAGAAAATCATTTTTTCTTGGGGTTATAAAATTCATATTTGAATCAACTATTGAAAATGAAAAGATTGCATTCAGAATGACTAATGAAAGGAGCGTGGCATAGTAATGAGACATATTGCATATCAAAAAGGGAGTTGCTATAGTAACTCTTATAGTAAAACTCTCATAATATTGCATTTATAAGAACAAATACACATATGAAAAGTAGGGCTGTCAGCTGACCTTGTTTATAATTCGTTTAATGACATAATATACAGATAATGGTATTACTTTTTTAATACCTTATTACTTACTTTTTTGTGTGTGTGTTGTGGCAGTCATTACATAAGTAATTTCCTGCAGGATCAATAAAGTAAACTGAACTGAAATGAACTTGACGTAAATTAATCAAACAAAACAAATGGAGAATAGTACATATTTTAAACAACAACATTTAAACATAATACAATATAAATGCATTTTTTACTGTGGAATCTTATTTATGGCTGTTCTGATTCTTAAAATGCGATAAAGTTGCTCAGCATCTAATCTTGTCTGTTTTACGACAAGACAATATACCTCTTAACCTTCCTGGGACGCCTCTAAACAAGATTCCTAGTGTGCCAGTTAATGTTTAATCTTCTTTATCGGGGTCTCCTTAGTTTTATACGTGGCAGTGAAAGGTTACAGTCTACATAATTAGGTTTTCTTTATGAGCCTGGTGTCGGGATGCAAACAGGAGCAGACTGCATGGGACCCTTTGGCCCAAAGACACTTCACAGTCTCCGTAACTAAATACACAGAGTTCAACAGGCCTCTGATCTAATATCTTCAAATAGCCATTGTTAGTCTGTACACCGAGCCATTCTTGTATCCCATGGCAGGAAAGGGAGCTATTTTTTTATGTTCTACTGCACCATGGGATACTTTTCCTGTGATCCATGATTTAAGAAAATAGCACTCTAGTGTCTTATAGGGATGATTACTTTTCATATTTCACACCTCTTGCAGACTAAATACACACTTGTTTGTGATTCACACAAAGATCCTTGATGTCTTAAGAAAGGAACATGGTGTTATTGATGGAACAATGATAAGAGAGGTGTGTCTGTTTGAGAGTAGGTATGATACAAAGTAACAGAGGTCCTGCCAACAATAAGTCCTGTCCACTAAACCCTCAGATATATTGCTAAAATACCAGTCTTAATATTCAGAAACATAATTCACATCTCCAGGCATGCAGAGACATGGATCCAGACATGCCAAGCTGAACAGCTCATGGTCTACACTATAGTGTCTGGAAGCCTGTGTTTTTGGGAATTAACCATGGGAATTTAAAAAAAAGGTGTGTTTCTGGTGTTTGGTGAATGGAAACAATGGTTGCATAACACATTAAAAGCACATATATTTATGTGTGTTACATATTTTTGTTTTAAACATTTATTAGGGTTGTTGGATTATTTATTTTAAATATTGTGAATAATTAACATTATGATAATGCATTAATATCAGATATCAATATAATTATCTCAATTTCATGTCATTGATTTGTACTATTTTTAATTGAATGCTATGCTCCAAATAATAATAAAAAGTACTAACAATAAGTAAAAAATAATATTTTAATGCATTTGTTTTTTAAAAAAAAAACATTAATCTGACAGCTTTTCACCAAAAAAATTATATTTTAATATTCTTGGTGAGCTGTAAATATTGTGCAATAAATATAAATTTTTATACCACATATATAGTTATCCTTTATTGTACTTTTTATGGCTCTGTTGATTCTTAAAATGTGATAAAGTTGCTCAGAATTTGATATCACTATCATTAACTGGCTTTAGGGCACTTTAGGGCCAATAATCATCATATGAAAATTATTTAGGATTGCATCCAAAATTGTTAAGCTAATATTTATGCAGAGGGAAATAAAACATGAAAAAGCAGCAAACTAAAGAGTGTTGTGTCACTGCATAAGCCAGGAACATAAAGAAAAAAAATAAGAATAAGGTTGTTCACCTGCAAAAAAAAAAAAGAAAGAAAAGAAAAAAGTATTATGACTTATATATATACAAGACTCTTGGGAAAATCACAACCCAAATCTATGTCCAAATGCTGAGTGTACAAAACCTTGAAAAAGGTCATCTATGCCATCAAACATCATGGAAAGACAACAATGCCCGTGCGAGGTAACGTCCTCAGCCTTGTCCAGGCTGACACCAATATCTCTGACCGAACAGACTAACAAACTAAGTTCAGAACTGCTTGTTCTCAAGCCTCCGTCCCAAGTGAGAATTTTTGGCTGCTCCTTAAAATTCTTCTAACAAGAATGCTGAATATGTGCTACAGAGATAGATAGATAGATAGATAGATAGATAGATGGATAGATGGATAGATGTTGACTCAACTATCATTCCAAGTCACACGTACCCAAAGAGAGCCACTACTAATAAAAAGCATCCAGCACATCACATGAGGAAGGAGAGCTAATGTTCCCCACATGAGAGCTCTACCTTTTTGTTCTTTCTCAAGACATTGAAAACTTGCTGAAGCAGAGACTTGAGCAATCCCTATCAAGTAAGTAATACTGATATGACAAAAAAACTAACAATGAACCTCTGTATGCTGCCAAGTCTACAGCAGAGGACAAACACGTATCAAAAGATGCAACTATTTTGCGAGAGGTCCTCCTAAAACCTGCAGGATATTTCCCGGAAGGGAACGCAAACTGTTACATAAAATCCCAGGGTCATCGGGGTTTTGGTGGTTTTGGCTGAGTGGTCTTTCTCTCAAAGTTGTTTTGAGAATGTCAGCCTGATCCTGCACTATAAGCATGAAGAAATCAAGACTTTGAGAAAGCCCAGGCCTGGAACCTCTGAACATTATTCCCATCCATCCTTGGCTCTCTATGGCCACGCAGGCCTATTTATTTGACATGGTCATCACTATAAAGAAGATCAGCTATACATACATTACACCGCAATCTGAAGACATGCTTACCACTCCCGGCTGTGTCAATAGAAGCAGGAACACTTCAATAAGACTTCTGTTTCAAAAGAATAGCAAACATCTAAAGGCTGATTGGATCACATTTGGAACAATCAGAGATGATGTGGAAGATTAACCACAGACTGCAATGCTTTGACATAACTTTTAGCTGATATGCAGTCCAACAGCACTGCGGTTTCATTTTTATTGTTGATCCCTCAACTTGTGTGTTCGCAATAACATACTATTACCATTTTTAATGCTTTATAGTATAGTCTACTAAAATATATCACAGAAGTAACGAGTAGTATACTAGTATACTTCTTTAAATTCAAATTGTCATTCACTAATTAATGAAATAATTGCATGCAAAATAACATTTTTACTTACATAATATATATTAACATGTAATGTGTACATTTATTATATATAGACAAATACACACATACATTATAGTATATATTTAGAAAATATTTACATGTATTTATGTATATATTTTTATTAAAAAACGTATTTATAAATATATTTAAAACATAAAACAAACAAATTTCTTAAATATTTACATGCATGTGTAAATATACACAGTGCACATACATATATATTATGTAAACAAAAACTTTTATTTTGGATTCGACTTATTGTTTGACAGCACTAGAGTTTCGGTTCCAACAATTAATTTATTGAGGAATGATGCATCATTCATTTAACCAATTAATTAATTCTGAAACTAAATCGATTCTCTTTATGATTGAATCGTTCACTCAGCCAATTTGTTTAAAATGATTGACTCAGAAACGCCAGTAGTTGCATTTCATTTTGTTGGCTGCACACATCATCGAGCACGTCTCATTTTAGAAAAACAGCCATTATAAAATTCTTGCCATTGTGAGCCATACATTATTGTAATTTCCTTTCTGTTGTAATATAACGGTTATTTTTTCAGAAATGAGACAGTCCCAATGAGGTATCAATGACAAATGCGATCTTTGGTGGGTACAGCCTTCGAAATGAGACACAACTGGTGCCTGGTGAAGACCAAACTGGTTGAAAAATGCTACACTGCTTTATGAATAAACATAAAAAAAAAAGCTTATAGTCTGCAGTCATATCATTTTTAAATAGAAGCAATCAAAATGGTCTGAATAGCTACACGGTTCTTGTGTGACGTTCATGGCTCTTGCCCTATTTCAAAAGAAACATTAACGCTGCTTTAAATTTAGACCAGCTTACTAAAGAGCACACGGATTCATCCCGCCTCAGATCACATGCCATCAGTTTTCCCTATCATACACATAAACCTAATGAATTGATAATGTCTCCGCTAATTATTTGAGAGAGATGCGGCCTTTTGATGTAACACATGCGCCGCATTCAGTCATGCAGCTGGTCTGAAAATTAAACCTCCATTGAGTTTGTGCTGTGAGAAAAGTCATTTGCATTGATGATTCTGATTATGAGTTCACACGCACTTCTCGATGCAGCGAGCGCTACCTTCAACACGAGCTGTTTGTAATAAATGACTTGCAGACAGTAGATGGGGTGTTGTTATAAAAATGCAACAGGTGAATCAAGTTTCGAAGTGGCTTAACAGGTCAATTGTCTTCATGGCAGAGTCTTGTTCAGTAATTTACTTGTCATAGTCAGACAAACATGCACAGAGGTGTATAATATCCATTTAATTGGCTGACTGAATAGCAGCATTGTTGTGACTGGGCCGGTGGAGAGTTGACAGTGAGCCAGAGGCTGGGGGCCAGCCCGGGCTTTGTTGTCTGGTATAAGGTGCTCCTGTTCCCAGAAGCAGGGTTCAGGGTAGTGACAGGCACTGTCTGCAAGCCCACCCAGCACTGGCATTCACTGATCCAGAGCGGCCATGCTATAGCCAAAACACAAACATGCTTATTGAGGGCACTGGAGTGCCTCGGAGTCCATGACCTGGGACAGCGGACTAAATGTTAAGACACGCTAATAAAGAGACATTGTGCTCTTATGTAAACTAACAGGGAGCGAATAATGTCACTGACATTCATGCGATGTCATTTTCAAATGGGAACAAAGGCAGGGTTGAAAAACTGTTCTGTCTAAATATAAGCATTTGTAAATGAGAGGTGGAAACAAGGCTAATGTTCATAAAGTCCACCAAAAGGACTTTATTTCATCTGTCAATTTTGAAGAACATCGCTCTTTTCAGATAAATAGAATGAAAGCTTTCCAGCTTTAAAAAGGATGCAAAAGAATTAAAAAGTATCATAAAAGTAGCCCATGAGAGTCATATTCCAAGTCTTCTGAGGCTATATAAGAAGATGTGTTATTTTATTATTATTTTGTCTTCCTATCCAGTGAGCTGATAACTGGGAACACGCTTAATAATTCATGCACAAATCATGCATTGTTTTTTCTCTCACAAGCACCAAAGAGAGCTATAGTAAGATCATTTTTTAGTAAATAATGAATTTAATTTAATTAAATGTATCTATTTATTCGCTTTTAATATGCCTGTTTTCTTTACAGTCAAAATAATTCTAACAAATATCTATTTTTGTGTAAAATAATGCTGTTTTCAGCATAATGATTATACACATATTAGCATTTTAGAATATTATTTGAAGGATCACGAGACACTATGGAGATGAGTATTGATGTTAAATTTCAGACTTTAATATTATAGAACTCCAAAGTGTCATGGATTTGTCATGATCATGATGTATTAAATTTCTATTATGTCGCTAGAAAATTAAGTAATGAGAAAACAATAAATAAAAAAAAAAAATATATATATATATATATATATTAAGGAAAAGCCTTTTATGAATTGTGCATAATAGAAAACAGACACACATACATAATATATCGATATATATATATATATACAATATTTCAAATAAACCAGAAATTGAGAGACTTTTACCAAACACAAATTTTAAAGTGTAGTGTCAGTGTACCATCATTTGTGCACCAGCTAGGTTTGGGATGACACAAGAGTAAGTAAATGATGACATAACCATCATGTTTGGGTGAACTGTACCTTTAAAGCCAGCGTTCAAGGTGTTTGCTGAGAAGAAACATCGTGTTGTTGATTGTGGCAGGCCTTCAACAAAAAATCTATGTCCACAGAGAGGTCAGATCATTTGCGTGTGAAATAAAACTGGCCCGGTAGCTCATGAAACAGCCTCATGGGTTCATGGTTTGTTGACTTGATAAAACATTCTTTTGGATGGCTTCAGCTGTGTTTACTTCAGGGCAAAAGAGAGGTCTGATCATGTTGAAGTGGCTGCCAAGGCAGACATAATAGCGTTCTGATCGCAGACTGTATCCTTAATTTCCCCCAAGGCATTTTTAATTGAATACACTGTACAAAATACCTTCGCATGCAGTCAAAAGAGAAAGGACAGTTATTCTATTGTACAGCTTGTTACTGAATGTGAAAAAATGACATTCACTGGCTGAAAATCAATGATCGCACAAACTCTGAAAAGATCTGTGGCCAGAGTTCGATTTCATCCAAGGCGTTTGTTTTCACGACCTCAAAAGTCTCTGCTGGTAACTGTCTTGGAGTGGAATAACTTTCACCACTTCCAGAGCTTTCAACCCTTGCATAATGTCCTGGAAAGAACAAACGAGCCCAAGTTCTTTTGCTTTATTTTAAAGATACACTCGCTATTTTCTCATTTACAATTCAAATGAATTAACAGCACTTTTTTATAAGTATATATAAATTATCATATATCCTCTTGGTACTGTAGTCCAACAAAAGATATTTTTATTGTAGATGAAGAAAGTCACCTTATTATGACCAGGTATATTGTATAATATTGAACATTTGTGAAAAACGAAGACACATTTATCGATATTCCTCAGTGATTTAGTTTTGCCTGACGAGGAAAGCATCAGCGGTTGTTGTTTATATGATGATTCAGAGGTGAGGCCTGCGAAAAGTGCTTGGCCTTTATTGTCTTATCTGCTCACACCCTGCCAATGACGTCCATTCAGATAATGACAGAATCTGTCAACAGTAGTCTGCCCTCTGCAGCGTTTGCCCTTGTTATATCAGCACCTGGCAGCCCACGTGGGCCGAGCCGAATCTGTGCATGACTTAGGCCTTTCTCACACCACACATAACTCAGCGTGTAATTATTTAAGCACCCATATTAACAGATTACAGTATTTACACCACCCGCCCTAGCAGATCTTCGCTGTATCAGGAACATGGCAAAATGTGCCATCAACATTATCTTCTGCTATATGGGATTTATGAAGGAAATAATAGGGTCATTTATTCACTCGGATCAAAAGGCCAGAGGTTTCTAGAACTGCAGTTCAGTTGAATGCACAAAGTGAGCATGCGGTTGTCATGCTTTTCGTTTGCTTTCACACAGCTAGAGTGTGTGGTTTAAATAAGACTTAGCCATTGTATTATACCTAGCCATATATGATGAGATAAAGCAGTTTTGTAACTTTTGCATCACACTGGATGACCCCAATTAAAGTAAAATCACAGTGTACTTTCGTTATGCATTAAACATCAAATTTCAATGAACTTTTTTATTCAAACATTTTATTCAACTATTTTACTACGATTTATAACCAAGAACACTGGCAGAGCAGGGCTCTATGAAAAACCTCTATATTTTTCCATTATGCTAGTCCGTAAGATTAGCCGTGACACACCATGGGTCATCATGGTTTTGTCTTGACTAGTTTGGAATACGGTGTCCTCTGAAACACCTATAGAGTAAATGAATCAGCCTGCTATTACAACTCATCGTGCTCGGCTGCAGGCCTGCGTATAACTTCTGCACAGGGTTGTTGCGTTGCATAGCATCCAAGCAGGATGTACTTATGGACTTTGTCCAGTCTTCACCAGTCACATGCTACAAACCAGCGGTGAGTCGTCTCTGCACTGGCATGCTGGGCATGTGTACAGCAGGTTGCAGTTAAATTATGTGTGCGTGTGGCTAAGCAGTGAACAATTTCCAGTTCAAAACAGCCCTTTCACAGTAAACAAGTCTCTGTTTTGGTTTCTTAGATTTGGATGGCTAATTAAAGGATCTTGGTTTTTCAAAACACTAGTCTCATGCAGCAGGACTAAGACTATGTTTTGGGCAGTAAAAGCCCAGAGTTTTTATGGCACAGAGTTGCCAAACTTTCATAAAGTTGTTGGGAACTTTGAGTCAACAAACAAAGCTTGTCAGATGCATATTATGTAGGGTGTTCAAAAAAAGGTTTATCTGATGTACTGAATCAGGATTGTGGATATGGTATGGATGACGGCCGCATTGATCCGCACTGATAACCCTTTCCATAAACATGTAATTCATTATAAACGTCAAGTGTGATGAAGACACTGTATCTTCACATAAACACAGAGTGCTCATGTGAAGGGATGTTGATTAATTATTAGATACCGCTACAGGTAAACAGATATTACTTACAAGCTTTATTTACGTAGGTTTAACGTTTGTTGCCGTCACTTCTCAAAGACTAAGAGCAGAAGAAAAAAAGAGTCAACAACACTGATTCATCAGGCTTGCTCTTTCGGTTGAATCCACTTGTTTGCTATAATAACCCAAAGTACTGCTGTTCTTAAGAAACCTAACTCTCCTTTTATCGGAAATGTTTGGGCGTCCTGGAAAGCTCTTGCAAAGTTCATTTGCCAAGTATCCTTCCGCAACATGCCCATGCCAGTAGTCTTTAATTCTTTTTGTCTCCAACAGTCACCGTGATAAATGATAACCAGGTTCAGTGTTTGGTTTCTTGTAAACCGGATGAGGTTGTGCAATAAAGCAATAACAAGAGTAAGTGATTTTAATTACTCTTCACCTTTTTGTGCAGTTTGATCATTAAAAAGGTTGCGCAAAAGAATATTAAATTTGTGTAATCTGAGTCATATGCTATATTTCAAGTTTTCTGTGAGGAATAGATGGAACTTTATTAATTGAAAAAAAGAAAGTTTATTATAAAAGTAACAAATATCTTGTGTAAGATTTCTTCAATGAGTTGTTCATTTCACAACTATTATTATGACTTATTTTATTATTATTTCAATTCAATTAAATTCAATTACTTTCAAATAACATTCAAATTAATTTAATTCAAATGCAATTCAAATTCAAAATCTATTGAGTTGGTCATTTCATAATTATTATTATGATTTATTTTATTATGTCTACTGACGCAATTCAATTCCATTCAATGTAATTTAATTCAAATGCAATTCCATTCAAATCAATTCAAATTAATTTCCATTCGATTCCATTCCAATTAATTATTTAATTCCAATTAAGATTTCTTTTATTATTTCAACTCACATTCAATTCCATTAAAATTCATTTAAATTCAAATGCAATTGCATTTCATTTTAATTCAATTCAATATTTTATTTTACCTTTTTCCATCAATTCTTCATTTACTTCCTATCACTTTTGAGTGACTTACCCCTTAATGTCAGAGAAATTAAAACGTGGCCCTGATTTAAATCATATGAACAAGACACACTTTGTAAGCCTCTGTTTACAGTTTCTACAATGTTAAGCATGCATGGCTAGTGTTAGCACCTAGTTTGTTTTCGAACTTCTGCATCTTGTGCTAATTACCAGTGTCATTTACCACATTTGTGGTAGCATTCTTTCCACTGATATGTCATTGAATGGATCATCATGATGAGTTGGTCATGCAAGCAAATGCAAATAGACAAACAAGTAAACAGAACAGTGAACTCTGGGACAGGCGAATGTAACTTACAAAGCTCTGCCAAAAAATCAAAGACACAAGGATTTGGAATGTGAAACATGCTGCTCTTAGCCTTGTCCAAAGGGGCAATTGGTTTCTTGTTGGACTTAAACTACAGAGCTGTGGTCCAAATTTGCAGTCTCACAGGGGCTGCAATTCATGATGTGTCATTTGTTAAAGAACTGGGCAGCTCTGATGTGTAATAACAGTAAAGAATGTTCTAGATAGACGGTCTTGATAGACTAGAACATTCTTATCCAGAGACAGCACAGGAGAAAGAGATGGGCCTCATACAAAAATGAATGGGGAAATCATAAAACCGCAATATGGCAGAAGCAGCAATGAAAATCCTGCATACAAGATACTCAAGAGTCAATCTAACTTTTTCTCCAGAACATGCATCTTGATTTTCCTTTTCTTTTTATTACTTTTTCTTTTTATTGTTTAAGCTCAAAAAGCAACAATAGCATTCATTTCAGTTTACATTGATTTGACTTTTTTTATGTGTTACTTAAGAGATTAGCTACATAGAAAAAAAAACATCTTATGACAGGCCTTTGACTTATGCAACATAACCCATGCTCTCTGGTTTGTTGATGTAAGTTCCTCACTGAAGAAATGCACAATGTTACATATAGCTGTACCATGTATAAATATGTTTGCAAGCTTCCTGTTGTTGATTTTCTGGATCTTAGCAACTACTGTACAGTGTGGTCTTCTCCATACCAAGGTCATGAGTTCAACGGGGACATGCATTAGTGCTTGACCGCCAACACATAATTTTTCCAACAATCCTTGATTCAATTTAATTTTATTTAATTTAGTAATTATTAACTATTCACTTACAGTAGTAGAAGTTTAAATAATGCAATTTAATATAAAAGAGTTTAATATTTTTGTGGAAACCAAAGATTGTTTGATTAATATAAACATAATACAAATAAAAAGACTGCATATGATTTTTGTAACACTATAAATGTTTTTACTGTCACTTTTGATCAGTTTAATGATGAAAACTTAAGAACTAGAAAACTTAACGCTTTGGAATAATGCTCAAGTTGAGATACATGCCCAATACGTAAATGTAAACACAAGCATGACATAATTATTTACTTCGTTTTTAGTAACTGGGGAAACAGGTGACATAAGTTACATAAAAAAAAAAAAAAAAAAAGTAATTAGTTTTCATTGTGTTGTTGGAGACAGATGTTTTACATTGGATTTCTAGAGGTGAATGTACTTAACATCAGTCCAAAGTTCTGGATGATGTTTGGATTTACAGAACATTTATCTTTTCCACTAAAACAAATATTTATTTTAAAACGATACTATGTCAGTCCACTGAAGCCCAGACACATGGAAATTATTGTAATGCTGACTTTCAAAGCAAGACGTACTAATAGCTGTTCATTTTCCCCTTTGTTGCTTGAAAAACATGAGTTACTGCATTATATAAGCCTGATGGTGCATATGGAAATTTGTAATGCAGATGAGACGCACCTTTCTAATACTTAATAACAGTTACGTTACAGACCATGAGTAAGAGTAAAAGACCAGACTTGCATGAGAGAAATGTCTTGGCATGTTAAATGGATTGCAGCAGTGATTTGCATATCCGTTCTTAAGAGGAATCCATTATGTAGGCATGCGGACCTGTTATTTTTATAATTATATTTCTATGTAGTTACTAGGCATACCCGTAATAGTCATTTAAGGCACACTGAAATTCAAGAAGACGTTATCTTTTACATTTTAAGTGTTGCCATGGTCACCTGGAGATTCATGGGTGAGGGCCCATCGGGTGCTTTTGTTCCCCTCTTAATTAGTATTCTAGAATAAGTTCCTTCCCTTCGACATCCCGGCCAAGTGCAACTCGCAAAGGGTCACTTGTGTAGAACAGATTAAAGAATTAAAGTGTGCGCCATAAGCTGATCTAGATATAAGAAGCTCCTGTCAACGCTGTCAGCATTTTCTCTCATGTGATGGGAGACAACTTTATAAGAGGATGAAGGTGGAATTAATTCTATATCTAAAGTATATCCTAAATTATTTGCAGCATGCCTTAAATGTTTATACATACATATTGAGAGAAAAATTTTAATAAATCTCGCTTTGCATACTTCCACCTTGTCTGAAGTTAAAAAAGGCGTTGAAGGTAATTGTGTTTTGAATCTTTTACCTAAAGAACTGGGAGTACAGCCAAGTCCACTATCAGAGGAAACACAGCAGAACAACAGCTGTGAAAGCCCTCCCACCCCACCTCTTTCTCTTCCTCATTTTTTTTATTTCCCTGTTTCTGTGTGCACTCTCCGTCTCTCTCGCTCTCTGTCTTTCTAACACACACAGTCGTCCAGATCTGAAGAGACACAGGACATCCTTTGCGTTAGATTGCATCACATGTCCGTTTAGATCTCGACAAATGATATAGTAGCACGAATAGCAGAAGAGAACTATATTTGTGCCACCCACACTTCAAACCATGGAAAACTCTTAGGGATTAATCACGACATCAGCTCTCAAAGAATAGCAGTAACAACAACAAGAATAAAGAACACGTTGCCCATTTTTAACTCATTTTACTTCCGTAATGTGACATTTCCAAGTCAAACAGGAAATACAGGGAGCAAAACTCCAGAATGAGAACTTTTTTTATGATACGATCTTTAAAAATTAGTATTACATAACAGCAATTGTGCCATCACTGATACTAAAAAAAGTGCTTTGCTTGTTAGTATTACAGTACATTAATAGAGTTTTTTTTTTTTATATATATATATATAAAAGAACAGAAACAGAAAATAAATCTAAATATTAGATGAAGTCAGGTTTAAAATGCATTGCTTAAAATAATAATAATAAAAAATTAATTAAAAGAAAAAATATGACTTTTGTAAAATTAGTAACAGGTAGTAACTTTCACAACAGGACTAGGAATGGCGATTTTTCAGTTTGGCTTTGAATGTGAAAACCTGCAGGAAAAAAAAAAAAAAATGAGGTGCTTCATTTTGTTGAAGTCCATTCACTTTTTTTTTCAAGAGAGCAAAAAGAGTAGTCAGGGTCTTCCATGGCAAAAAACACAACTTCCATGCCAGTGTCTATCCCGAAGTGTCTAATAATAGGGCCCATGTCATGCAGCTTCCTTGTTGTCCTCATTTGAGGGTCATGTAGAGTCTCTTCCTGTGGTCTGTTTACTTGGGCAGAGTTTCTGAGAACCTGCTGGTAATCATGTTTATGTCACATGTCCGTTTGAAGTAAGTCTGGCCTTAGAGGCTCCCTCACAGTTAGAAGAAGTAAGATGAATGTTTTTCCAGGGTGTTGTGAGGACAGCAAAAAGAGTTCTGTTTAGCAACAGAGAGCGGCACACCGGTTACAGTGGCTCATAACAAACAATAAGGTGATGGTATCCAGGTAGAAGTGACCTTGTTATAACCCTGCAGGTACTGTCAGTGTCAAACCAAGCACCTTTCGCTCATGCCAGAAATAGTGCCCGAGCCAGACAAACAGGCAAACACTTGTAGACATGCAAAGCACGGAGCAGGGAGGGGCATGCACTAGAGTGCAGACGGGATGAGCTTAGTATGTAGACAATTACTGAGGTGTTTGACCTTCACGATCTGGCATCGATTGTGCAACTCCGAACGCAAGGAATGCTTTTTAGGGCAACTGAAGGTGTTGGAGCACATTTCTGAAATGACAGCTATATTGCAGTCTGCTGTTTGAGTTGAGCCTTTGTCATTTTACAGCTTTAATTCCTGTCCTCGAGCTCTCCAGGTGTGCTTTTGTCCCATGGTCGGACTGTCATTGTATGACAATTACCAAATCACCCAAATGTTAACACTTTATTCGGATAGTCCACTTTAGACATTCTACTAACAGTAAGTAACTTTGCAACATAAGAACTAGCATTCATTAGAGTATTAGTAGACCGTCTGCTGAGTATCTGCTAACACTTTTTTGATGAGTCCACAACATACAAGAATATGGCAACTTTTTCTACAAACCTTAACTGCGGTTTGTAGAAAAAGTTTTGACTTGTGATTATTAACACAAATTATGCGTTAATACCTTTAAAAAGAACCTGAAACAAAACAAATCTAGATGCAGCTGGTCTTTTAAAACAGGCTTCTGCACTTCTGCATTACTCGGGGTGTGGCAGTTGACTTAGTTCACTTATGCAAAACCACGTCTGTGTGCCTGCAAATCTGAAAATAATATAGAAAGTGGTATTTTAAATATGATTAAGGGCCATGTAGAGATATCGGTTTCTGTAAAGCTTTGTTAGTATTATAGTGACATATGAACAGAACTCCTACACTGCTTCTGATCTTTAACACTGTGCCATACAATGGAGCGAATCACTCCCATCAAGTCACGTTTTTAAAATAATATCTAATAATTCATTTTAGTTTTAATAAAACAAACTAATCAGTGATTTAGAGAAAGAAAGTAAAACTCTCTCTGTGCAAATACACCAAACTTGTTGAACCCTTTGTATTTGCATTAGATTAACTGCCTTGTTTTTACAGTGACTAAGTACTGCAAACAATATCTCGAAAGACATTCTTGACGCCATTTTCAATCTCAGTATTTAGAGTTTGCAGGGTAGTGTCAAACTGTCGCTTGCTGATACGGTCTTGCAACATGCACTATTGGCACATTATGGAGCAAAATAAAGTTGTGCCATATTTGCACACTCTAAAGTGGATTGCAGATAGTTATCGAATAACACACAGTTTTTTAGTCACACTATCTGAATTTTGCAAAGTCAATGGAGTTGGCTCCTTCTCGTGTAAAATGCATTCAGTGCTAGTTGGCCTAATTTGCATAATTCTTTCCGAACGATGCATGTTAGGTAACCCAAGATCATCTGAGGCCGATAGGAAGTTCAGGAGCATTGTAACATGCATTTGCATTGCAGCGTATGGTTTCCACCACCCCGAACTGCTCTGAACATGGCGTGTTTCTGAGCAAGTGGCTGGATGCCAGCATATTACCATTTCTTGGACAACTTTCTCAGGTCTAGATTGTTGTGGAGATATGCTGACAGCTAATTGGCTCAAACGCTGCCTACGTGTAAAAAAGCCTGCACATCAGATAAAAAACATCTCTGCACCGTTTAGTTGACCTACGGAATTCTGTCCGGTTGGTTGACTTTGATCAGAGCTTTTACGTCACCGCCTGTGCTACCTGCACATATATCATCTTTCAGTTCATACCTTTAAACGATTTAATCCTTTTGTACAGAGGAGATTAAGAATGTACAAAGCCTCAAGATAACACATTTTTATTCTGCAGAGGTAGCTGCTTGAATGCACATACATAACCGTAGGTTATGGCTCAGGGTGAACAAGGTTACCCTATTTCTGGGAAATTCCTTTCTTAGCTAGGATCCATTCATGATGAAGACAGAGGAATGAGTTTGAGGTGGCCCAGGTGCAGTAAATCTTCCCTGCCCGAGTGCCAGCTTTCTCCAGCCAACACATGGATCTCATCCGGCCTGATATAGACTGAGAGGGAGAGGATTTCTCTTGTTTGTGTATATCTTTAAATGGGCTGTGATGATAACATGGGCACGAGATAGCACTATTTCTTGACCTTTGGTCCTGTTCCTTAGTTATTTAGACTTCGGTGTTTGTCTTAAGGTTTATGGTTCAATTGTGTCAAAGGGATTTTGTCTGTGTTGTCTTTGGAAACCATCCGATGACAACATCAGATGATTTAGAGGGACAGATTCTTTCAGTGCAGATAATACGGTGCAAGAAAGTAAATAAAGAATGATTGTTCTCAGTACTCATTTAATGAATGCAGACGCTGGGGATGATTTATAGTGCCCTTTTATTGCACAGATTAACACAATTATGTTTTTAAATTCATTTACTTTTGTTTTCAAGCCTCACTGGTCGCAGAGAATACAAACAGGCGCTTCCCTAGCCAACAGACACTGAAGCGTACCTGATAAAATAAATTAGTACTGCTCCACACACACACACACGTTTTGTTTTCAGTTGAGATGAGTGCACTAATGAATGGATTTAGCAGGAGGTCCGTTGCCAGACTCTGCACATTGTGTTGATGCCAGCTGATCTACGTTAAAACGGATGTAATGGCCACGCTCTGACATCAGAAGCCTTATTCTCCGCCCTCCTTCTGGCATGTCCACTTATCTTCTGAGGCCAGGACACTGGAGTGCCGCTTGTATTGCTGCCACTTTGCAGGCAGGGAAGTCTCTGTGGCTCACGTCAGACCATCATCAGATATTTTTTTACAGCTCTCGCCTCCTCAAGAGCTTTGCAAACAAATAATGCTTAGATAGATTATGATTAAGATGACCATTAAAAAGTTTGAGGACTGTAATGCTTTTAAATGTCACTTACACTCATCAAGGCTGTATTTACTCAAAGGAAAAATACAGTAAAAACATGAAATATTATTACTTAAATATTTATTAATTTAAATAAACTATTTTATATTCTAACATTTTAAAATGTTTAATTAATTAATGTGATGCAAAGTACATTTTTCAGCTTCACAACTCTTCAAAAATCATTCTTACATGCTGATTTGCTTAAAAAATATATATTTTTATCAACCCTGAAAACAGTTGTACGGCTTAATATTTTTTGGGAAAACAGAGATACATACGGATATACAGAAGCCTTATATTAACACATTTTTAGGCTTTCACTGCTGTAGAAGAACTGCTGCACTGTCAATGTCTTTATGACCTGGCTGCAGATTGGTTGCATAAACCTTCTGGGGCACACAAGACCCACTTTCTAAAGGGGAAGGTTCTCTTCCTCATTGCCGAGCCCGTGGGAGGCATTGATTAGCGTGACCTGTGAGCAGCCGTGCAAGAGTAAAGCACTCTGACGGCTCTCTGCACAAAACTATATGCATTATTAATTAAGATTGTGTGCAGCAGTACAACCACATCTGGAGCCGTCTCTTTTCATGTCTGCACAGCAGGGGCCGCTGGAACACGTGGATTATTGGTACATACCGTACAAAGCTAACGACCGATCCATTTACTGTTTTACCATATCATATTTGCATGAGAATTTACAATAATAGAGACTGCTCATACACATTGCACTATACCCATTTGTAAATGCATGCAAGGAAATGGAGGTTTTATTCAACGTAACATTAGGACTAATGTTCTGAGGTTATAATGACTGTATTAATGATAATGATGACACTTATGTGTTATTTGTTGATTGAATATCTATGACAGAAGTAGAGCGATTTGATATAACTGCACAAACTGAGCAAAACAGCCATTTGTTTTGATTCTCCCACTGGACTCCATTACTTTGATTTGATCTTGCACATTTTGTGAAAAGGATACAAACTTCTTGAACATTTTGTGAGCCAGTGCTAAACACTTTTTGCTGGGACAAAAATGTTTTATTAAAATCACGCCAAAAAAATCTTCTTTTTTGGAAGCAGTCGTGACTAACCAGACTTTTTCTCCAACAATGCATCATGCACCCCAGACTGAATCATTGGCTCATCCAGTGGCATGACTTTAGGGCAGGACTATGAATTCGATGAAAGATGGGGGAGTGTTCAGCATTCTAGGAATTTCATTAAGTGACTTTACCTTTAACACCAGTTTTCTGCCATCAACTCAATTTAGAGAAAGACTGACATAACTGATCCTTTCTCTCCTCTAATTCATGTGTTACTCCTGCATTTCATACTTTAACATGCACTTTCCATGCATTAGTCAGATTGATGCAATTGGTTATGCATTTTGAAAATGGAGACATGGAACAGACGAATCATTTCCATGACATTTTGCATACGCAGTAATAAGACTGCAATGAGCATTCAAGAGACTTTTTGTTACTTAATAAAAGTAATTATGAAATTAGTAAACACTATAGAATATTAGAATTATTTCTGAAAGTAACAATGCTGACAAATCTTCTATATCATCACATGAGTAAATTACAGACATGTATGCAGGCAATATTTAGTAATCCAGGATGAGCCCAGCATTGTTGTTTCTGTTGAATCTGAACAAATGATGAAAAGAAAATAAACAAATGCAAGGCTATAAAACAGGAGAGGGCAGTAGATTCTCTTCAGTGGGTAAAGGCAGATGAGTGCATTTGCTGAGCAGACACAAGTGTGTGTTAATATCCCGCAGGAATAGGGGCATTGAATGTCCGCAACTGCCTCAAGTGGCTGAATCAATGTATTACAGACTCTGGCTTTCTGTCATGAAGAAATTAGATCTTTATTAGAGACTGTGCTTAATTTCCAAGAAGCCCATTGGAAACAGAGCGACTACAAAAATGTTAGTATAACCCATAGGCACTGCAGTCTGCAGTGTCTTGTCTAGACAGATAACAAAACAACAAAGAGGGTCGGATGTGTGACACACCTGGGCTGTAAAGGTAAACACCTGCTGTATGATTACAGGTGGTTTTATAACTGTTCGAACGTGGTCTTGTGTAAGGAGCTTCTCCAAGCACTGCGATGATAGTGCTATTGACATTCTGACCATTTTGTAATTGCTCAGTTAGCCAGTGCACGAAACTGAGAGCATGAGTGATGTAATGACTTGTTTTGCACCAGTGTCAGTGGGAACGTGCACTCATGAGCATTACACAGGACTGCAGTCAAACCTGTGCTACCAAACAAAAGTTTGGGGTCAAGATTATTTGGATTTTAGAATATGCATTAATTAAAAAAAAAAAAATTAAAAATGTATTTAGCAAGGATGCATTCAATTTAATGTGACAGTAAATACATTTAAAATGCTACAAAAGGACTTTATTTCAAATAAATACTTTTCTTTTTACCTTTAATTAATTAAAGAATCCCAGTAAAAGATATCATGTTTTTTTTAAAAATATTAAGCAGTAAAATATTTTCACCATCCAAGGCGTTTTTTGCGGAAAAATATTTAGCGCTTAAAATCTTTTATCGATATAGCTGATGGAAATGCTAATCATTGATAACATTTCGTAAACGTCGACACAGTATTTTTCCATTTAACTTTAACGCATAAATTCTAGATCGATTCTTCAAACGTCACAAAAAATAGCCTAGTTCAATAGTGCATTAAATCATATTCATATTTTTTGCATGAAAGATGAGTTACCTCTCAAACATAAATATCTTAATTTGATGTTTCTTTTTAATATTTTGAAAGATAAAATTTATTAGGCTTAACTTTGGTTAGGATATTATAGTTGTCGAGTAAGTAGTTTTATGCGTTACTGTGTGCAGCTTTTGGCATATTAGCCTTTTATAGCTTAAGCATCTTATGAATAGCCTATTACTTGTTGCTATAGTATCTATACTAACAAAGTACAAAAACATGAACATTCATTAAACTTGTTATTTTTATGTAGGCTTATATAACTTAAGAAAGTTTTTTAAAATCAAATGGATTGAGAACAGACTACTTGCCTATGATTTGCGCGATAGGTTAAATTAGGTATGGAAACAGCTTAAGGGCAATTTTTTTTTGCGATACACTAAAACTTATGTGGTAATTAGTTTTTTTTAAGAATGACGTCATCACGCACACCATTTTATTGGTAAAAGGCCAGTTGGGTGGAAACAAGCTGGAGACAATTGGAGCAAATTTTGCAAATACTTTTTTTACGCAAATTCTTTTTGTTGAGAACAAAACAGCGTAAAACCTGGATCTTTTTTTCATTAAAAAAGGACTTTTTAAATGTTTAAAATAAATAAATAAGTTAATTATTAATTAATTCATAAATGCATATATACAGTACATGTTATATATATATATATATATATATGTATGTATATAAATAAATTGTAATATTTCAAGATTTTACCCTTTTTACTTTATTTTGATATATTAAATGCAGCCTTGGTGAGCAAAAGAGATTTGATCAATGTAAATAAATAAATACTGACACCTAAAAATGCTTGAGTGTTTGAAATTATTTAATAGTCACTAGTCATGCATTTAACATTACTAGTAAAAGTCCTACAAATGTAATGTAACCTTCTGGCCTAAATTCCTGTCTTACTGGCTGTTTAGGGCAGGACCTGGCACTCGCAGTATTAACGCTCAAGTAGGTCAAGTCAAGTGTTCCTGTGAAAGTACAATACATAGGAAGCCATCCTGACAAGCAAAAAAAAAAAAAAGCCCTACTCGAACATCATGTTCAAAAGTTTTACCTATGGAACATAAAATGATTTAGCTCACAGATGCCAACAAACAAATAACTTATTTGCTCACAGGCTGACCTGAATAATGTCTGTAAAAATTACTCATGCCTTCTTGATTCAGGCAATTAGACAATTTAGCGAATTAAAGTAATGGATGCCTAATCTTGTTTTGCATAACGCATTGCATGCACATCTCCTGTACCAACATGTTTTAGCCAAATAAACACGCTGCAAGTACAGCATTACAGCTTGCAGTTACGTACGAGTCCTTTCAGACCATCAGACGCACAAAACAAAGCTGTCTGCAGAGAAATGAGCACGCTATATACAGTACATAAACGCTGAAACATGTCTTTTCTCTTTGAACAAAAGGGTACTTGTACCGTAAATGCACATGGAAAACCCTAAATGGAAATGATCTGCAATGAATATTCTAGGAAACTCCAGACTGCGTTTGTATAGCATTGTCATTTTGTTGACTTTAATAATTTATCACCCTTGGAATATTCTGCTCTCAAATATGTCGCAATGAAAGTCACTAATCAATCTTGCCATGTGCAAAACAGAAATTCTAGTTATTTGCCTCAAGAGAACAATCAGACGAATGGGGGGAAGACACAATATCATTGTATGTCCACCTCCCTCCCCTCCAGTCGAGAGAATGGGACATTGTTACTCCATCCACACCGTCGCAAAGTTGCATCTCAGGCTGCGTCTGCATTAAAGTGACTTTCTCACCAAGCAACGGCCATGAGCTTGCCACCTTTCTACTCACCTAGTCTATTTAAGCGGAGGGATAGGCGGTAAGTGTAACAATGATGGAGTCGTGTGAGTGTATTATTACTACTGACAGCTGATGGATTAATTGTGTGAACGCGAGTGAGGAAAGTTAGTCTTGTTTAACCACTCGGGCACGCAAAAATCGTTACTTTTCAGTCAGCGGAGTGCGTGACTGCATTTATCATCTGCTGTGGATCATGTTAAAAAGTAATTACAGGCGTGTTATGCACATCTTGCATAACTTGTTTTTGTAGGATACAAAAGAGTCAAGAGTTTACACTGTAGATGGTGTTATTTACATATTTGATCCATAATTATGGTGAAGGTCACTCTCTAGCTGTCCCTCCTAAGTACACTAGATTATTTTCTTTTACTTAATAAGCAGCAGCTATTCACAGAATGCAAACTTAACAGACTGAAAATGTGTCATTCCGCACATTCCTTTGTTTGTAATTATTGGTGTGTCCCTACGTATGCAGACGCTAACCAAGTTTACCAAGTATGGTTAGGTGTGCTTTTTGGGTTTTTAGTAAATAGGTTCTAACTTGTTGCATTAGGGGTTTAAGTATAAATAATAACTAAACCTAATACACAGACTAAGACCGGATTTAAAGTTTCCAAACTCTGTAGTAGCAGTGTAAGTGATTTGTTTATCGGAGCGAGTCTGAGACATCTCCACCCTGGCCGTGGTGGCAGACGGAGACATAGTGTACCATGGCACATCTGTGTTTACTGTGATGTGCAGGTTTTTTTTAGGAGTGGTGGATGAATGAAGCATCTGTCTCGCTGCATCACAACAATGCATTATTCCATTAATTATCAATGCATTATTTATCCAATTCCAAACAAGTTTAAAGTACATTACATCCTAATCCCACTGGAATGTAACGTATGTAGTTTTTTCTTCCTTTGAGAAGCTGGTTGTCCTCGTTTTGTCTCGTCACTAAAGCGAGTGCTATTACCTTCCTCTAAATCTGCAGGACTGGAAGGTTCTGTTGACACTTAATTATCTTCAGACCCTCTGCAAGATACCTATTTCTTTAAATTAAGAGGGCACTTCATGGTCTTTCCCCTTCATCTGAGGTACGATGATCATTTCATACAGTACAAACTGTACAAGTGCTTGCCAATTACCGTGACTAAAGCTCACCAGGAGTTCAGCATCTGTCAAACGAGAAGACGTTAACTTGCTTCTGGGGTGCCCCAGTGAAATCTAATCTTGCAGTATTACTAACTTTGCATGAAATGGAAGGTGACAGCACCACGGTCACTAATTTGTGCTTTTCTGTGAAACCTCATTAGGTGGATCAACTCTGAGCCGTCACCTTTCAAAGGGCTTCACTGGGATCTAGACAAGTTCTTGCTCCACTCAGAAAAGACGATTGATTGTAGACTGTTGATAAAGTGCTTGGGGTGTCATTTTGTGACTGCGTTTTCATAACGTGTAGCATCGTCATGTCATCCCTAAAAGTATTTACCAATAATACAAAACCATATTAAGTAAAAGAAAAAACTGAGAACTTTAAATAAAGTACTATGAAATTCCAGTTTTGCTTTTTTCATAATTATATACATATATATGCTTTATATATTTCAATGCCACCTTATCTAATACATAATGTACACATATACACATTTTTTTTTTCAGCAGGCATTAGATTAGAAGGATCCTAAATTTTACCGTTTACTTTTATGGCGTGCTTTCCATGTCTTAAAACATTGTTACATCACAGGAACGTTGTAAAATGCACTTACTAAAACCTAATTACTGTCGTCATGCTTTTGGTATGAGCTTAAATGTTAAAAACTAAACTAAAGGGCAGTTTGTTTTCATTCTTAAGCGAGAAAACTGTGCTTTATTGACTAATATTCAAGTGCTGAAGCATCAGTGACTACCAGCCTTCAGGTTAGGAGCTTGTTTATCTCTGCTATACGCAGTTTTCCCACTAGAGGCACTAAAGGATAAAGTTAAACACTGGAAAAAGTACTGAGAAGATTCTATTGTTTTAACCCATCCAGTTCCCAAACTGTCTCGTGTATGAATTGCAAACACTGTAAATTTATTAAGACCTGGTGGCATACAATTGTGTAACTTTAGCTCCTCTAATCAACAGATTACTGTTGTTACACTGTAACAAATTAGTGAGGTTGGTAAGAACATGTTGTTCCTCAGAGACAGTGTTACCTGGACAAAACAACTGCAGTCTCTATTACACGAGGCTTGTCATAACTCGGCTAAATGTATCACTTATCAAAACACGATGCAACAAGTAACGTTAACGGCCACTTGTTGTTTGTGTTGATGCGTTTTGAGGGTTAGTCCTGCGGCTCATGCTGTGTGTTCTTTAGGCGAGTTCAGTGAGAGGGCAGAAAGAAAATCTATGCCACAAGGCCTCATTTGAATAATACATGCATGCGTCACGCGACGTCACCGCGCCTAGTATAAAAGCCCCGCTGCGGCAGAAATAGCATCACTCGCCGACAGTGTTTCTCCGAAACCGCTCCTAGTTCTCTCGTAGCGCCCGGCTTCTCTGTGCGCCTCGCACCGGAGCAACGAAGCGAAACAACCAGGATCTTAAACTCGTGTCCAAACAAGTCGCAAACGTGGCGAGAAGTATTATTCAGACGGGTCTTGTACTCAACATGAGCACGGAGATGTTCAAAACGCCAATGGAGCTCGCAGTCTATCAGCTGCACAATTTCTCCATCTCCTTCTTCTCGTCCTTCCTAGGAGGGGATGTAGTGTCGGTCAAACTAGACAACAGGTAGGCTGATTTTATGGGATTGTAGGATGCTTTTTGATCGCATCTCGGACTTCATTGCGCTTCGACTATAAGGGCTTGTTTACTGCTGCAGTGCCCGAACCGCGTCCTGATGCCTTGTTTCTTTGTCTTTTGCAGTGCCTCTGGTGCAAGCGTCGTGGCAATTGACAACAAGATCGAACAAGCAATGGTAAGTTGTTTTAACATCACGTTCTGGTCATTATTAAAACGAGCTGGCGACTGTAGAAGTGCAGTGGAAAGTATCTAGTTTCTGTGTAGGTTGTAACCAGAGCTATGGCACGCTCTAGAGCTGCCGCATCTACCTTTATTGCCTGTGCTTTGTTGGCCCACCTGCAGTAAAAGTCAAAGGTCACCATACAACAATACATGCACCCTTTTGTTTAATTCAAGTCTTTGTTTTCCACTGTTTCACCCCCCCTAGTGACATCTGCAATTAACTTTTCCCAAGTGTCCTTTTTATTTAAATGTGTATTATTACCATATAGTTATCCATAAAATCATATTTATTTTAAAAAGTGGTCACGTATTAAGACTTTAAGACCTTTGTCTTACCTCAGTACCTCATGCTCACAATATATGTAAATTAATCCAGAGCCACATTTGAAATAACTTGACTGTAGATTAGGATGTTGGAAAATATAACCAAAATGCTTTTTTTTTAGATTATGAGTCTCTTTTTTTTTTGTAAAAGTATTTGTTTTAACCCAGTAACCATTTAGCACAAATTAGTAGTACTATTAATTGATATTTAGCAGTACATTAAGGTCCATAAATACAATATTTTGTACAAATAATCATGTAGATTATCATGTAATAGATGTAAACACTTGGTAACCCAGAGCCTATTTTAAATAAATAAATAAAATAAAAAAATGCTGTTTTTGAAAAGAATGTACAGTCAGCTGGTCAGTTTGGTAAAATTGATCCCGATTGTGAGATCAGGACCCCTAAAAATAGCATGCAATTTATTTTATTAGACTTCTCAAGGAGTAAAATTTGGATTTATGTTCTCAGCCTCATTCTATTTAATTCACGCACTGCAGTTCAAACAGATCAGTTGCATTGCACTTTTAAATCTGAAGTCTTGGTGTGATCATGGAAACTCATGTCTCTCATTCCCCCCCCCCCATAGGATCTTGTAAAAAATCACTTAATGTATGCAGTCAAGGAGGAAGTAGAGATCTTGAAAGAGCAGATCAAGGAACTGGCAGAGAAAAACAACCAGTTGGAGCGTGAGAACAGCCTCCTGAAGAACCTGGCAAGCCCAGAGCAGCTGGAGAAGTTTCAGTCACGTCTGCCCTCAGACTCCAGCCTCCCCATGGAGCCTCAGGAGCTGGGGTCCTCCGAGATCGGCGAGCACCAGTACAACAGCACGGGGTCTGCTGTATAAGTGGCTCTGCCATGGGGCGGGCAGAGCCACAGCTCTCACCTGAAATGGACCTCCAAATATGCAACTTCAAAATGAAGCTGGCTGTACAGATGAAGACCTGACCTGAAATGAAAGCATTGCGACAAGTGGCCTAGTTCAGTTATATCTGACAATCTCTTTGGACTAACATGGAAAAGAGAGAGTTATGTAGACGTCTGAGGTTACTGTACAAAGGGACTGATGCGCCCCTTGCTAGGAAGTGGGCCCAGCCTTGCTTTCCCTTGGTCCCTCTCACGAAGAGACGTAGAGGGGTTTGCCTGATGGAGCTGGCCGAGAGCGCATCTTTGGCCTATCCAAGTCAAGCCAAGGAAATCTATACGTCCCCTGCGAGACGCCCCCACAGCCCCACCTGATGCAAGCTATACGGGACTCTTGTTCATGCCCTCCATGTCATTGATCCCTAGTGCTGTGGACATTTCTTAGCCCCCGTAAGGACGTTGGAGACGGACCTGTACGGAGCGCTGTCCTCTCATCCACAGCGGTGACTCCTGCCATATGATTTGTATAGCATCGCTTGTATCTCTGCAGATGGGGCCTGCTGCTTATGGGGATTATTGCTTGTTTGTGTTTTGAAACGGAACAAAATCAACTTGTTTATATGGGCTATGTGTAAAAAGAATGATTTTTTCTTATTGTGGGAATGAAAATCTGTATACATTTGCATAGTTCTGTAAATTAGCGACTGATGTAAAGAGAAATGTTCTTAAACGGAGGTGGATAATGTTGCTGCGAATGTTCTGCTGACACGTCGAACGTCTGCTCTGTTGACCTTCTATGCCAACCAACTAACAGGCACGAAAGTGTCTGAGGAGGGCCACATGTTTTCGAACTTTGTGTTTTTAACTACCAAAGACTTGCCTAATACTCACAAGCCAACAGGACCATGTGGAACTTTTCACAGGGAGAAGTTATTTTTGACAGCAGTCTTTTTGAAAACATGGGTATTGTTGCTTCGTTGTGTCCATGGTATTTTATTTTTATTTTTTTTAACAATTGATGGATGCAAAATGCACAATGCAATAAACCTTATGTTTACACTAAATATGACGCTCACGTCTTTTTCTTCCTGTAGAATGCATATGACCTTCCTAGGAGCATATGACTCTTTTAAATTAAATTTCTAAAAAAATATATAAAATTTGGCACAATCTTGACTGCCCTTAATACAGGTTTTAAATAAACTTGTTTAATACCAGGAATAAATCTAATGCATTTTAATATAATACAAAAGATAGTAAGCCAGCCCGCAATGATGAGTAAAGATCCCCTAATAAACAGCATGCTGTTTATTATTTCACTGCTATTAAATGAGCAAAATACAAGCACTCAATTGGCAAGGAAAAAGGGATTTAATGCAGTTCTCAACTTAGTTGTACGGTGCATTTTTGTGTAACTAAAAAATAAGCAGAACATAATGTACACTTAACCAGGCAAAATAGGCCCCAACAGTTTATTTATGCAGTTCTCAGAATTCTGCTGAATTCGTGCATTACAGTGCAAACACACGAATGCTCATGACCTCTGTGACAGCTCCCATCAGATTATTAATATCCATAAAAATTCCAATTTCGTTGTAAAATCGGCATAATCTTCATTGGCCTTAATTTGGAATTGAGATACAGTGTTTGACATCAGGAGTAAAGTCCATGAAGATAAGGCCTTCACGATGCAATTACTTATCCCAATATTGTCCTCTTAGCATGCATGGTAGTTTATGATTGACATTCACTATTTAAATATGCAGTGGCATCTCTCACTGCTCACATTTTATTACATGCAATGAAATCTGTTTATAGGAATAATAAATTTTTTTCTGGTAATATAAAGATACGGTAAATGTCATTGACTTCAAGGAGCTCTGCATCATGTGTATGATTAAAAACTATACATAGTGTAAGATTACCACTGAATTGTAAAAACGTGGAAATGTGGAGTAAAGAGACAGTTTACAGGTAAATTCATAATGTGCTGTAGTAATCCAGAAGGCTCTGAGGCAAAGCATGAGAAAACAGTTGGCGTGTGAAACCCTCATCTTTCTCTCCTTAGGAAAGACACGTTCAGTGTAACGCAAGCCTCGCTCCAGGTCCCTGGAGTAAAACTTCCATGTACAGAAGTTCCGATAAGGTAATAAAGTAGATTCAAAGGTTATGTAGAGCTAGCGAGTTGCATCCACTGGGTCCTATTGCAGATGGGTGGAGGCTTAAAAGGAAATGACTTCTGGAAATATCAGAATCCAAATGCACACAGATCTGAAGTTTCATTAATGTTTTATTGCCAATAATAAAAGCAAGATATGTATGCCATCAAATGAAAATCCCTTAAATTGTACTACAAAAGGCAAAAAGGCAGGCAATTTGATTCCAGAGAGAATAACAGACAAAACATGCCTTTAATATAAATTAATAACTATTTGTGAAGTTTGCGAATATGAAGATTCACACTTTAAGAATGTGAGAATGTAATGCATGTCAATAACTAAACCCTGAACTATATAGTAGTTATATAATATAATAGTATTATAATAATAATAATAATAATATAATTTTTTTTAACTGTTTTTTTTTTTCTTTTACTTGTTCAAAACAACCTTGTATAAACACCGTTCAATGGTTCAATGTTCAGACAGAATTCGCTGGTGATTTGGCATTTGCTCTTCTTCCCAAAACAGCTGCAAGACCTCTGCTGTTATGCAACTCCCAAACATCTGTTTCAGTTTGGTGTAGTGGGCGGCTTTCTATGTCAAGGCCTGGTGAAGTGTGGCCAGCTTTGCATGCAAGCAAGTTACAGTGCACTGAGAATTGTACTTGTTTGCCCTCTCATGTAAATATAGGCTCACAGTAGGCTGTTGTGCCATTTTTCAGCAGAGTGACATTATTTCCTAAGCCTCAGATCTAATACCCTGTTGTGGAAAGTTATTGAGTGTGATCCGCCGTGTAAACGTTGTTACCTCATTCTCACGTTATACAAATAGCCTCCCTCTCGCTACCAGGTGCATCCTGTAGAGACAGAATCAAACGCGACAGATGTTTACTTCTTGAATTTTTTTGTCGAAAAGTTGACGGTATAAACACACAGAGCCATAATGAGCTGAAAGTGTTTACTACTTTAATGGAATGCACTGACTGGTGTTCAGCTCCCAAATAAACTAATTAAAAATATTACTTTTAAATTACATCACAACATCCAAAGTCCAATCCAGACGAATGCATAAATGAGTTACTTAACAAGTTTTATAAGATTATATAAATTATATAATCTGTACAAAAAAAGCTTTATAGAAATACATTTAAATATAGAATGGAATACAAGAATCATTGTATAAGGTTTTTAGGGCAGTGCTAGGCATATGGTCAAGCTGCTTCTGACATAAAAGGCAAACAAATACATGACCCATTGTTCAGCTGGGGTTGCATGCAAGTCATAACCACAGAAAAGTAAAAACAAAATCCATTGTACAAACCACATTTTCAGATTCTTTGTGATGTCACAGCAAGATTAACGTTTGTAGTCATTATGCATGAATTATCTCATATATTGAATCTTCTCCAATTATTTGGGGTGTTTTACCTCAGTATCCACCCTAGCTGACCTGACCCAAATCATTTTGATCTCAAAATGTCTTATAATCGAATATGGACTTGTCATACTTCAAATACAATCTTTTCAAAGGTCTCATTGTTTTCCAAAAGCCGTAAACAGTGAATAGTTAAATTAATTTAATTTGCCTCTAAGACATAATCTACAACAAAGTTCTGTTTATTCCCATAAACATACACAGCTATCTCTTCACAGAGCATTTTGTATTCACAATACCAATGGTCTGTTTATTTGAGGTAAGCCACTACGCTCTTGTTTTTACACGGGTGTGGGAATGTGATACGTTTACTGCACTCCACCTATAGAAAGAGGATTTGGAAAGCAACACTAGTTACTTTCACACGACCATAAAAGGATGTTGCCTCACAAACACATCTGGGTAGTTCCACCCTAAACTCTGTACTAATCTCAGGGCTGGTGCAAGAGGTCAAATATACCAAGCAGAAGTTGCCCAATGACTCTTGCCCTTCATGGGTGATTGGTTTAAGCACACAGAACACACAGTGTGTCTGTTAATTCCTCAGCTTTATTTCTTGTAAATGATAAGTGTGTAAAAATAGCAAGAAAGACCCTGCAACTTTATCTGAGCGGCTTTTATTAAGCGCTCCTCAAAAAGAGACCCTTTGTAAGCGGCTGAAGGAAAGGTGGTCTTATTTAACAGTGCTGGAATTCTTCCTAGACGCATGAGATCTGAGAAAAACAGTGTCGGTCTTTCCCCAGGGGTTTGGAAAACACTGTGAATCGCTGTCTGTGTGAGAGGTTTGCTCCTCCGTGGTACCAGCCTCGCAAGGAATGTGCCTGGAACATCTTATACTGACCAAGTGGGGCAGAACAAAGGCCACCAGCATGAGGCTGAGGATTTGAGAGGGAAGCCTTGAATTCAGAGTCCTACCACGGGACAAGCACAGCTTGTTTTCTAGCACTGACATGTGTCATGAGGGAAATTTGAGGCGACCTTATTACATAACCTGTATTTTTTTCAAAGGAGCCATGAGTACTTCGAAATTTTTGGGCTTCAGCGATTTGTTTTGCTAAAACTGACTAAAGATAATGACATGGCAATATTTAATTAACTCCTACTGTATATAGATAAACTGCTCAGGAGTGGGGGATATGAGAAATCTTTCACCCTGTTATTTATATACATAACCGTCATACACATCACCAAACAATTAAGCTTGTCACAACACCAAAACATAATGAATTGAACAGTCTTCATAACTCCTAATATCACCTACATCAACTTCTGTAAGCATATTTATTTTACCCAGGTGCATACAGCAAAAGTTAACTGCTTAATTGTTATTTGGTCATAAGCTGTATTATTGCACAGCTTATATATAAAGTTGCATATAAATCCACTTAATTACAGTAGACTTAAATAGGTACAGCACACGCAAATAAATATTTACTATAAAGCAAACCTCAACTTCCTAATTAGCTGAATAGAAGTATAAGGAATTAAGATATTAAGATATTACAAACATTAACATGAGAATTTTATGTTATGTTGCCTGTAATGTGATATACTGTATCTGTGCCAGACAGGTCAACTTGTTTTTCTGCACCTAACAACTGAAAGGATATACTGTAGTATTCTGAGTGGCATGGTTTTGTTCTTCACATTGTAATATGAACAGCTGAATTGCCGATGTATTGTTGTTATTGTTGTATAATTTTATGCATGGTGAATGTATGCGAGTAAAGGGATAGGTCGACTTTGGGTCAGATGTCTCACCTGGGATGCGCTACAAAACCAGCTAAACTGAACCCTTCGACCTCTTTAGGTCCCCTAGGGTAAGTTTAAACAGTTTTAATTTCACATGAGAGGAACAGCGTACGTAGACATGTAACGGGCAGAAAAACAGGCAACTGTAAGCCTCTATAATTATTGTCCAGTGAGAAATTATTCTTGTTATGAATGTCTCTCTTTTTAGAGACTCACACTGAGACCATCAAAGAAAAGCTTAATACAAAAGAATCTTTGTATTCCATTAAATAATATGCATGGAATTTAGCGTTTCATAACTGAAACAAAAATGAGTTGCAAAACACTGCAATTATGAAGCGATAACTCACGCAAAATATCAAAGTTGTGTCAGTTCTTGGGAGTGAACGTGTGTGTCTTCAGGACACCTCATGATTGACAGTAGGCATTTAACCTTCTAACCTAGTCTAAATACATGGCAAAAAGCCAGGAATACATTATATTACTTAAAATATCAGCATTTCAATCATGAAATTTGAAACCCCTACTTAATTTTCACGTATAAAGCTGTAAGGTTCTTTCCTTGCACTCACATGCAACAGCATGACTAAATACCAGAGTGTCTGAGTCGAGTGTGACTCTCAGCCAATCAGCACTCAGATCCCCTGGGAGTGATATCAGCATGTCTCCTGCCATAAATACTCTCTCCACTCCCACATACAAACCCACCGGCCATCTCAAAGAGACAGGAGGTGTGAAAACACCATCTATCCATCCATCCATCTGTTTGTTCTTCGATATATCTGTGTTCATCCATCCCTCCCTGCTTCCAATGGATATCTAT
>JAUMHI010000012.1:4675331-4696268 GCA_032359435.1 Enteromius unitaeniatus
CTATCCATCCATCCATCTGTTTGTTCTTCGATATATCTGTGTTCATCCATCCCTCCCTGCTTCCAATGGATATCTATCTACCTGTCCATCTCTTTGTTCATCTTTTCGTCTATCCATCCATCCGTTGAATATCCTTTCAACTGTTTGTTCATTTATCTGTTCATCCATCCATTAAATATGCATTTATGTATCGATCTGTTGATCCATAAAATATCCTTTCATCGAATATGCATCAATCTATCCATCTATTTGTTTATCTATTCATCTATTCATCATCCATCTGTCTATCCATCGAATATCAATCTATACATACATCTGTTCATCCATTGAATATCTTTCCATCAAATGTCCACATATCTATCGTTTGGCTTTTAAGGTGGTTTTTTGGTTGATGCTGATGCAATTTCACAAATGTGAGTTAGTATGAGGTCATCTGCCACATCACTCCTGACAATTCACCATTTCATCATATTGCGTGTTAAAAGCAGTTTGGTGGGGTTTTTATTTTGGGAATCATCATCTAAAATCTAGTTTTGCAGATCTCAGATGCTCAAACTAAGGAAAAAAAGGAAAAAACCACCAAAGTTTTCTGAGGCTCATTTTTCTTGGAACGCACACAGGTTTGGAAGATCAGTTTTTGAAACACACAACTCCTCGATTACATTGCAACAGAATAGCTGCTGGAAAAATTCTGGAAACTGGGCTTACCTCACTTATTTACACTGTATTAATGATGCGTGCAGTTTAATTGTAAAATTGTGTAGTTTTTGGAATTATGTTTGGAGCCTGTCATGACTGTGGAATAAACTTGTGGATCTGCTTGGTTTGGCAATGCTGAGTCCTACAGGAAAGTAAATGCAGTAAACAACACTGGATATTACCTCAAGGGTGGGTATTGTTAAAAGTGAGTGTTTTCAAAACACAACCCGGATGTACATCTCTTCCTCGTGACGTCGGTTCAGTCCAGCAACCGAGGCCTTGGAGTACAGTTAACCTGATCTCTGCTCTTTAGTCATAATCAACAGTAGGATTATGACTTCAACTGCCTGGTCAGTGCTTGCATGTTATAGTTTGTGTCCTAAATGAGAACAATATTAAATGTTTTGATCTGGTTGCTAGGTGTGAGTGCTGTACGTACAAATCTCTCATGATATTCCCACCTCGACTGTGCATGTTGATTTAGCAGGCACTGAGAAAGTTATTTCTGATCACACAAACCATTCAGTTTTTCCTGTCTCAGGAAACTCAGGATTCATCAGTTTCCAGGCTAAATACTATTTAAGGGCATTTTGCCCCGTGACGTGGGGAGAAGTGTGTTATCTCTCATACTGTACCTATACAAAGAACTTCATGGTTTTGTTTTTACCAGAAAAAAAATATATAACAGGCAAAAGCAATGCATGCCTTTCTAATAAATGAATCTGCAGTTAAGTGCAGTAGCACAATGCTTGCTTGTTTCATCTCAAGGAATATATTTACAGATGGTATAAACCAGGAGTTTTTTGGGGAACAAAGAATTACTTTTGAACTTACTTTCTAATGTAAAACATAGATGGGTTGCTTAATACTGGTCTGTGTAATTACAATGAATAGGGAGAGAAGCTTTGAAAGCTTGAATTAAAAGCACCATAAAGGTATTGTAAAGTAGTCCATATGAGTCATTCAACTGTATATATTCCAAGACTCTCGAGTCACTTAGGTCTGTGTGAGAAATAGGCCAAAATGTGGGCAGTAATTCCGTGATAATCTTCCCCTTCAGCAAGCTACTGGAATCAGCTCATTGAGTCAATGATTTGAACTTGAGAACCTAGAACTAGATTCACAAATGAATCAATCAGATGAACTGGACAAAGTGATTCAGTGAACAAGTCAGAACTAGGGCAGATACAATATAAATGCTATCAGTCAGGTCTCATTGTTAAAGGTGCTCTATGCGATGTTGCAGGATTTTATCTCGATTTTTTTTTTTATCTCAAACCGTATGCATCACCCCTTGATCGTCTTGCTGTCTGCCCTCTGAATACATTGGGAAAAAACCCACTCTCAAAAGACAACACAGAGGCTGCAATACCGAAAGAAACATTTTGGGCACCACAACAAAAACAAATTTCGGCCAAACAACCGGCAAGAAGAGGTGGGCTTTAACACGCGATTGGGTGGCCGAAGTTTGTTTTTGTTTGGTGTACATCCTGCACCCATAGTGCTTTGCAAGATTGCATAGAGCACCATTTAACACTTAGCGGTTAGTATGAAACATTTGAAGCTTTGATTGATGCTGAAATGTATAATTTGGGCATACTAAAACTTCTTAAATGTAAATTGCACTTTCAACTTTTTCGTAATAAATCATTCAAATCTTTAGATCCCTGATCCCTAGCCCCAAACCTAAACAATACCATTTTATATAGACTATAAAAATATATGCAAGGAAATTTGCAGTTTCAGTGCCAAAATAAAGAATTACGTGTGGTAGAACCACATTTGACAAGTCACATTGACATCTTATATATGACGCTTTTCTTTTTTTAGAACTTCAAGGTCCCAGTCTTCAATAACATTTTAATTTTATACCGAAAAGAGAGACAAAAAAATTCTTCAGAAAGTCTTCTTTCACAAGATTTTGCAACAACATGAGGGTGAGTCCTTTAATGTGTCGGCAAGGCCTGCACTCATTTCTAAAGGACTAAGTAAATCTTCTTAGAATTATTTGCCTTAGTGTGGAAAGTGAGAACACATAACACACATTAATAAGAGAGGATTATTGTATCTTATTCAATACAACATGGTATAAGCTCGTCTGCACATCTAAGACATTTGCAGTCTGAGGCAAGAGAACATGTTAATCAGACATTGATGTTTCAGACAGTTATATAACACACCATCATTTTGTCCATGTCTACAGAAATAAAGAAGGCATTAGCGTAATGGACACAAATTAAGCCTACCTTAGCAAGGGACAGACTTCAACTCAGCTTGAGCTTAACCTGCTGTCTGTGTGCTCAGGTCTCTTAGTTTTCAAAACACGGTGCAGCTTTTTCCTAGTTATGAAATTTCTAAATATTTACCACAGCGTTCTCAAATGTAGCCAAAGAACTGCACAGAAGTCTCCAGATTAATGTGTTGACAATGTTTTATAATACTTTACTAACAAATGCCAAACAATGTTACATGTCAAAATGTATTATTTGGTTTTGATTTAAAACACTTTAATTAGATGGTCTCCTTTAGACATTTGGTTGTATCTTTTAAAGTGACCTATATGAGATATCTGCATTTACACTTGGCAAAATGAGCCCAATGCTGCAGAAAAACCACGGACTTGGCAACATTGCACCTGAGTTAACATAATTTGCTGCAGTCATGTTTTTTTATCAGACTGATTTATATCAGACGTATTGCTAACCAATCTGAGAATATCAGAATCCATGCAGCTTTTTCCTGCTCGCACGTTTGAGGGTCATATATGATCTTTGCCATGTAGGAAAAATAAATTGCATCACTTGAACCATGTAATGCAAATGTAGCCAAACAGGTTTGGAAGTAGATTTCAACTTATTCAACTAACCCTAAAATTATAGTTTACTCAAAAATAATAATTCTGCCATTAAAGGGATAGTTTTTATTAAATAATATTTTTATTTATTTACTTTTTTATCTGCTTCCCCCAGGGCCCCCAAGATGTAGGTGACTTTGTTTCTTCAGTAGAACACAAACAAAGTGTTTTTTTACTCAAACCGTTGCAGTCTGTCAGTATAATGTAAGTCAATGGTCTGAAAGCTCTAAAAGTCAAAAAAACATACACAGATGAAATCAAACTAAACCCTGCGGCTCATGGAGATACTTTGAGATAGAGGTTAAGAATTTTTACCTCTTATACACCATGATCTTCAACTCTCCTGATCTCACTCACAACACAAGATATCTATAAATATAGCTTCATTAGTGACTGTTTCTATGGGCCACAATACGTAAGGATCTACATCTATATCTATGTGTATATATCTATGTGCCAGAGCGTCACATGTCCGATGTGAATGAGTTGGAGATTGTGGTGTATAAGTGGAAAAAATTATATAAATACTGTCCGTGTTGAGACGCAGAGTTTAATACGGTTTCATTCAAGCAGATAAAAATCACATTTTAATTTTTGGGTGAACTATCCCTTTAACTACTTACCATCATGTCATTACAAACTCATAAGGGCTTTATTTAGCATTTAACACTGTCCTTACTGCCTTTCTGGGCATTGAATATATCAGTTGCTTTGCTGTCGGATTTCACGAAAAATATCTTAATTTGTGTTACATAAGCAAAGGTCTTGTGTGTTTGGAACAACATGAGGTTGAGTAATTAATGATAGAATTAAAATTTTGGGGTCAACGATCCCTTTAACCCGAACCAGTACTAATATTTTAATATTCTAATACTAATAGTTTGTTGTTGTGTAGTTGCAGAGGTTCTTATAGTCAAGAGAACATCTAAAGGGGACCATCAAAAGTGGGGAAAAAATACAAATGAATAAATAAATGAATGCTTGTTATTAATGAATGAATACATAAATGTACAATTCACGAATTAGTCTTTAATGTAATGTAATGTCTTAGCTGAGTGGTGATATTATCATCTAATCTGGGCTCTGCCAAATACTAGCCTATCAGTTTCACTTCCTGTTTACACCTTCAGGAGAAGAAATGCTTCCAACAGAGCAGCAGTGGGAAATTTACTGCATTCCTTCTGTCAAGTAAAGCGGCTGCAACTTCTGCAATTCTAATCATTAAAGTCTCCATGGTAAAGTGGGGCGATCTCAGTTCAACGCGACACAATGAAGATGAATTACCATGAAAAAAAGGTTACGAGTATTAAATTTCAGTCCTAAAACCCTTGAAATAAGCTGTTTTTGAATGCAAACACCCACATCCAGCTTGTTTTTGCTTTTTTGTTTTGATGGCTTCCTGTAAATTTCTCTGTTTGCTTCTTCATAAAATTCGACACAGTAATTATCATCCACTTGTCTCATATGCCCAACACACAACATTTTTCAACCGACTGAGGAAGAACACAGAGTCCTCTAGAGAGTTTTACAACTCCTCTGTGGTTTAGGAAAGGCAGTGCTTCACACAAACATGCTAGAGATTATTAGTGTGCTGCAAGCCTCACAACACTACCATCAAACACATGCACGCTTCATATTCAGGATGCAAGACTCTCAGACTTTGCACAGACAATAACATGAACACTGGATTATTTACTTTTTTATATAATGCATTCGTTCCCTTGTTTTTTGACAGCAGATGGAGAGATGTCCTAGTTTACAAACTGCTCAACACACGCCTTTCCTGTACACATGATAAATACATTCATATCTCATCAACACAGATGAAAACAGTTAAACTGCAAACTGCATAAGACGTAAAATGCGGGGAAGACACTAAAAACAATCCAAGCATGAGAGATCTGTGTGAAAGACGTTTTTATGGGAAATGCCACAGGGAAAATACGCGGTACTGAAGAAAGCACTATGTAATGGGCAAATCTCCTCCACTTTACCATAGGAAGTGAATGAAGCTTTCTGAATGTTCTGGATAAAGCTGGATGAAACTCTTTTAAATTGTTTAGTTCACCCAAAAATAAAGAAATCTGTCATTAATTACTCAGCCTCATGTTGTTCCACACCTGTAACTTACGTCTTACTTACGTCTTCCCCCATTTTAGAGAGAATTGCAACGTAACGCATACACATGCTTTAACGTATTTGACATAATCGGCCTTGTTTACATCATTTACAAAGCACGCACACGTGTGTAATTTGTGGTTGTTTATGCCTAGTTGAAAGCATACACTCGCAATACACTGTAAAATGGCGAAAAGTGTAAGTCATGGGAGAAGAATGGTGGAGTAAATTGCAATTGGTTTTTTTACGCAAAAAAAATAAAAATTATTCTCCTAGTGTCACAAAATTGAAGTTGATCCACTGATGTCACATGGACTGTTTTACAGATGTTTTTAACACGCTTCTGGATCTTGGATCATTTCAGTTGTATTGCTGTCTATGGAGGCTCTCTGATTTAATAAAAAAATTATAAATAAATAAAAATGAACAAAGGTCTTACGGATTCGGAACATGAAGGTGAATACTTAATGACAGAATTTTGAATAAACCCTTTAAACTGCAACACATACAGTATGTGACATTAAAATGGATTCAGCAGCTGAAGGAAATAACGCTATGTCTGAGGTATTCATGCGTTGCCTTTTTTACAGGTAGAAATGTCCCAACATTTTAGTCACACTTTAGTTCGCCGTTTAATGTTTGACAGATTTAGCGGACTTTAATTTTGGTGAAACATCAACTTCAACTGAAATCAGGAAGTCGCTGGCAGAACACCTAGACATAATTAAATTACAGCCTCACTCCTTCCCAGACTTTTCACGCTTGAGCAAAAACATGAGTAATGACGCATAAGCCAAAAAATAAATAAACAGAAATATTACCAGGCCTGAAATAAAGCAAAGGGATTTTGGGTCTTTATTTACAGCCATAAACAAAATTAACTAACTAAAAAAAGCTATTACATAAGCATAACAACAACCAAAAGAAAAAAAAAAAACAATTACAAAACTGTTAAAATATATAACTGTTATATATAATCTCAGTTATAAAAGAAACTAAATGTTTAGTAAGATGTTTGCAGCTTCTCAAAACAAGTAAACAAATGCCCATCTACAAATGTCAAGCAGCAGACACACCAACACAGAACTATTAACAAAACCTGTATTTCAAACTGAACTCTAGACCCGAGACATAAATTAAACAAAAAGTCTAGAAGGTTTCTACATCCTCTAATTCACTTAACTTCTACAAAGCTGTTGCTAATGCTATTTCACTCAAACCAACACTATGAAAAAAGATTATGGCCTGACATCACTTTGAACATGTAGACTGAAAAGTTTACTGAAAGCTTTAAAAGTAAAAATACACACTTTGGCACCCCCACCGCAACACATTTTAATATTTACTTTATGGTTGTATGGTTTACTGCAAAAAGTTACAAGCGGTGATTTTGCAGCTCAGTACCACACGTATTTTGTGGTTTTTAAAAGTTTATTTGATTTTTAGCATGTGCACTGTATCGAGTGAAAACATGTTACTCTGCAAATTTCTTCTTGATGATGAAGTTTATAGCTAAAGACTTAAATACAGTGAGACTGTTGAAGTGTCAGCCGGGGGAAATAACAGTTTCAGCTGTTAAGAAATTAAAATGATGACACACGAGGGGATCTGACCTTTCAAATTAGTACACAGGCTTCTCATCCAAGTACAAACCTCCACCCCATATGCATTATGCCATCCACAGCCTGCATCATTTAATAGGAACTTCTGACCCTGTGCAACCCAAACAACTCTAATGTGTTTCCAAGCGGTTGCCCTGTTTGGCACTCTTGCCTGCTAAGACGTTTTGATCTTTTTAATTTAATGGGGTAGTTTTATTTATATGCTCAAAGATTTATCTCTCTGTCCTCAAACAAAAAATGACCTGATGCAGCACTAATTCCTAATAATTAACCACATTTGTTTTTATTTTTTTTTAGCTCATCATCCACTTTTACACTGGTTGGAGGGGCTCCAGTGCTGGCGCATTGAATATTCTGCACACTTCTAATTTAAACCAGCAATTTGGCAGCCAACGCTGAAAGAATGCATTCAGATAAAATTAGAAAACAAACTAGGCTCAGGCCTACCGAGGATTCACATTCTCCTTTAAGAAGATGATAAATTTCAGCTTTCACTATGCTGGACAAGCAGAAAGTGTTTTTACACTGGGGAGCACAATTGGTTCTCATTAAAAAGTTAGAAATAAGCACAGAGTTCCAGTGTAAATCACCAGCTAGCTCATAGGAAAGGGATGGAATGCTGATGAATAGAGGACCTAGATCAGAAAGAGCAGTGTTAGTAATTCACAAGTGCTCTTGGTGGGACTGCAGATGTTTTTTTTATATAGGTTTCAGTTTGTTTGTATGTTTATTTGTTTATTTAATTGGCTATTGCTATTTTTAAGATGTTTTGGCTATAGTTTTGTTTTTTGTATGTTATTGTCAGTACTAATAATAATAAATAATAAGAGATGTACGATTATCATTGGCCGATATATTTGCATATATATTTGCGATTCTGTAATCAGCTGTAAATGACAAAATGTGCAAACATATTGGCTGATGATTAACGTGCATCCCTAATAATAATTATTATTTTAAATGTGTATTTACGTGTATAGATTGTTAGTATTTGTTTGAAATAATATTACACACACACACACACACACTTATATATATAAAATGTATATTAAAATTTATTTATGGATTTTATGATGCGAAAGATACTGTATAATTAGATTCTTCTAATGTGCGTCTACAATAAAATAATGTAATATACACGGTTAAAAAATAACAGATTTTAATGGTAAAAACTGTTGAACTGTTGTTAATGTTACAGTAAAAACTGGTTAAATGGTTAATGGTAAGTTCCTGTAAAATTTACAAAGAAATCCTTTATTTTTTCTTTTCAAATAACCGTTTCTTCTTAGTTTGTTTCTTATCAGTTATGTTTATTAGGGTTTTATGTTACACGTAATGTTGTTAAATGGATGTTTATTGCATATTTGAGTCACCATGATGGTGTTTAGTGTTTGTGTGAATGACACTGAGCAAAAGTTCATATTTAAAAAGCTGCTTGTGATGGGCTTTGACTCATCATGTAACTTTCTCATCACCACCTGTATTTGGTGCTTATCAGTGTATTTTAAATGTATGAATCAGTATATTAACATTATATCAGTTAATGAAATTACGGTATTTAATTGTAAATAAGTTAAAACCGTAAAACCTAAAATGTTGTTACAGTATTGTTTATAGTCAAATTTCAGTTGCTGGTGTTTTACAGGAAATCCTACAGATTTGTGTTTTGTTGTTGTTTTTTAAGTGTAAAAATTATATTCACTAAACTTTAATTTCTTTGTATAACTTTTTAAGAAAAATACTGAGCTTGTTTCATTGAAGTTCCACTGAAAACATTTTCAAAGATCTTTCGAGCTACAGATGATCTTATTTAATGTGTACTAAAATGAACCTGCTTGGTGGTGCTTTCTGCGTTCCAGCACAGTCAGAGCTCTTTGCATAAGAGGCACTCAGTGCACATGAGAGCACATGACATTAGAGAGGAGGTGTAAACACATGCATGCAGCACAGGATTAGAGTATCAGCCCTCCCCCTCTCTCTACCCAGCACCAAAAGCCCAGTTTGTCCAAAAGAAGTTGCAAAACATTGAGTCTGGCCATTAACAGCTACTGCACAGCCGACACCAAAGCCAATAACAAATTCAAATGCTGCATTGATTCATCAGCAGTGCAAAATGACAGCTGCGTGCACATTTATGCATGTGAGCAGACTCGTGCGGTACATTCTGTCCTAGTTGGAGAGTCGCCCGCACTCCCTCTCTAAATCCGCTTTGTGTCCAAGGAACTCTATCACACGGATCATGTGCAGAGAACTCCCGCTGTTTTGAATGAGTGATGAAGTGCAAGCCACTTCTAAACTAAGCAAACGAAATGAGCTTTATAGCATCAATAAATTCCCAGAAACGCATGGACAAAAGTCCCCAAATTCATCACTCTTTAAACATCATCCCAAGGACAGTTTCCATTGGCAATTGTTGGAGTATTTGTGGAAAGGGGCAGATTTTGTTGATCTTGTCCCTTGCCCCTTGAGAGAGGAAACACGTATTGACTTTTTTTTTGCAGCCCAGAACATTTAGCTGACTTTGTCTCCCTGTTACTTCCACCTCAGAGCTTTGATTTCAGCGTCAGAAGCAGAAAGCAGCTGGCATTCTGTATGTTTGGTGGGTCACAATCCTTTCAAAGCTTAAATGAGACATTGGCTTTTGTAATGTACACAAATTGTCAGGAAGAATAAGCACCATCAAAGCAGAACTATAGTGTGACAGTCTCGGAAATGAAACAGAAAGGACATGGCAAGGTTTCCTTTGAGGAAAATGGCTGCAGGGCAAAGTGCCCACAATGAAAAGAGGCCAGACAAAACAACCTGCCCTTGTAAAACACATTTGTTACAATAGAGCTGCTGGCAGAGCAGAAGCTCCCAGTCTTATTCCTGTCACAACGTGCTTCCTAGCTTTCATGTACCATCCAAGACCAAACACTGGAGAGGTTTGTTTCCATAGATCGGAGTAGTTGTGGAAATGGTTTGGGGTTAATGCGCTCGGGCACAGTCATCAAACTACTCTTGGCTAAAACTACAAAAAAAAGAAGGTTATTCTGACTTCAAATCTGGACTGGACTACATTAAAATACAGATTAAGCCGATTAGCGTGTTTGGCACTCGGTAAGACAAAATGGCAGTGGATGAATAGAATTCTGTAACGGTCACAAAAATACAGCCATTTTAAGCCAACAGTCTGCAGCGGTTTGTTTTTTTTCCCCTTTTCATGTTTTTGGTTGTAAATGGATCTTTAGGATCTTTAAAAAAACAAATCTGTTTTTAATCACATCGTTCGATTCATTTTTATATATTTTTTATATTTTATATTCAGAATTATTATACATTTAAAAGGTATTATTATTTTTACATTGTCCTTTTACTACTAATTTAATACAATTTGATTATGTTTAATATGTAATATGGAGTGGACAGCATCTTAAAGTTACATTATATATTATAGTAAAACAATAATATATATTTTTAATAATATTTAATATTGTTATATTGTGCAATACTGCATTTATAAAATGCGCCAGAAAATGCATCACTGCATCTTAAAATTGTGGTAAACATCACACTAGATGGTGAAAAACAGCAGCATGCAGTAATAATGGCTATTTTTTTCTTTGTACAGAGGATTTTCACAGGATATACTGATGGATCAAATAAATTGCATGTCGTAATTAATTTAGATTTTACAATTTTATATTTTTGGCGGCTCAGTCTTGTGCAAAAACTGTAAAAACCAACCCAGTTTCTTCCGCTCAGAGGCTATTCACACATCTGACTATGACATCATTATAATTATTGTCAGTGTGTCTGTAAAATTACAGTAATTGCGTCTCTGTCTGGTCAGCTGATGTGTCCTGAAATGACTTTATCCAAGGCCCCCGTGAGAATATAGAGCATGACAATACATGGCAAACTGACACAGATACAGAACAGGTTACAGAACTGAAAGGGTAATCAGACATTCAGCTCAGCCTTGTCTGGTTACAATCTCATCTTTTGAGCATTTCCTCACACAAAAAGCAGTATACGATATCAGAAACTTTAAAACACGAGCACATGGGGTAATTGCACAGTTGGCAGAAGGGCTCTAGAAGTGTGATGTTTACTGAGTTCTTTCAGTGTGTGCTTTTACAACTACAAACCTATAATGTGGTTATGCAGAAGGGCATCTATATGTTTCTAATTTGATTTTAAAGCTCATTATCCTCGCCAGATTAAACTGAAATTGTTTACCATGCATCTTTGGTGGTCCGTAGAATTTATTGAAACCTAGTGCATTTGCAATCCGCTCCACTTTTAGGCTCACTGTGGTCTATATATGGATAAAATACCTTTCCCATGATTTGATTAGATGAATCTGGAGCCTGGCACGTTGCATAACAGGACAGTTTTGTTATGAAATCTTTATGCATAAGCCAGCACGAATACATAATATGATATTCGCAAACAGAAACCTGAGCAGTCTTTAATTTATTGGCTCAAGCTCCTTCTCACAGAAACCTTTGCCCGTATTTCTAGCAAAAACAAAAATGGGGCCTATAATGCTTCGAGCAGATTATTAATAATTTGGTTAAGCTTTCTAAAGCCAAGTGAAAGACAGCAGCAGAAATAAATCAGTGAGGAAATCCAGAGCTCACTCTCAATCACCCAGTTTGGAAAGGATATGCAAATATGAGGTTTCCCTGGGCCAATCAGCAACAGGAAAAAAGAACAGGGTTAGGTGGTGAGTTGCATAAGAGTTGAAGCAGACATGTGAAAAGGGCGCTGTCTGGGGCTGCAGACGCTCGCCCGGCTCAAACCGACAAACATTTCATACTAGCGTCCCTGAAACCACCTGTCCTCTTGATTCCTCCATCTCTTTTGTTCACGTTGGAAAAAAATAATTAACAAGAGCTAAAACAGTACAAGCGATATTCATTACGTGCATCAGAACTAAATATTTCCATAATGGAAAATTCTTAAACAGACTTTCAGCTTGACAAATTACAAAAATAAAATGTACAAAATGGACATTTTGAAGCGGTCACATAGCACATAGCAATTGAATGTACTATCATGCTGTTCATCAACATCTCAAACTGGGGGAAGTCATCAAGCCAGAGCCTGTGAGTAGGAGGTAAACACAATAGCTGGCACGCAATGCTTGTCTGTGTGGTCTATCGTTCAACAAGGTCAAGCTTTGTGCGTGACTTTTCCAATGGCTGTAAATGTTTGGAGCCGTTCTCTTGCAAATGAAACCTCATACAGATGCCTTCCATGCGGAACGCCTAGACAATACCAGCATTTTCCCACTGGAAAATATACAGAGAATGATTTCACATGCTGTTCCTGAACACAAATAGTCGAATTCCTGCATTGAGCTCAAAAAAAAATCCATTAGTTGAACTATTTTTTTTTTCTTTGTTTTTGGCAGCCTCTGTGAGCACAAGACACTTATTTCAAAAATGTTTAAACTCATAGACAGGGCTTACCTGTGCTACTTCACGGTAACATATTTACTAATGGCTCACTCATTAAAAAGTATTTCATGCGCAGTAATTGTAGTTTGTAATCATGTGGTGTTTGGGGAAAAATTGAACAAAATAAAAACAGTCCATCGAATCTATTTTAGGTCCATATCTGCATGTTAGACAATAAAGTGCTCAGTGTCCACCAGCAGCCACTCGTCACACAGTATACACTTCCTTTGAACTGTTTTTGGGCAGCTGTGGTGGGGCAGGTTAACCCTAAGGAACTGTTATAAAGAAGGGTGACACCTAGAAGAGCACAAGACTGCCAGGATTTCCCTTGCAAATGTTTATGTGGCGGACCACTGACCAGATGCAGTGATCCAGTAAAGTCCAGGCATTTGAAGGCACAGAAGGAACAGCAAAACCTTTGATCACTGAGCTGTCATATTCCTCTATAGACTTTTTATTGTGCACATATGCAAAATGCCTTCAAATGTAGGCTGTCGTTTCATAACCCTTTTTCCATCATTGCAGCTGGATTAGATCTGCGGTATGCAGAGATGTGGATCTACAGCCTGCCAGTGCGCAAATAGATCGGCACTGCCCATAGAAAAAATATTCAAAGAAGTGGAAGGCTACTGTACTTTCTAGAGCCTATTTAAACTGAATAGATCACTTGCATAAAGCGATTGCACTTAAAATTAATAAAAATAACAATATGAGTAGGCAGTTCCAAGCAGTTCTCACAAGCTTTGCAAAATTCCTTTCTGCACGACTGATCTTTTGCAGGTGAAAAGTTCCATAATTCCTCAGCAGTAAGTCATAGATTACAAAATGCTTATCCAGAGGAAACAAATCTGATTAGAATTTATACAACTCTTGATATTTCAGGCTCCAGCAATCACCCATCCATCCAAAATATCCATCTTTTCTTCTTTATACCCATCTATCCATCCAGTTATCCCTGAATCTGTCTGTCCCAGTCTATTCATCCACCCATCCAGCCATGCATTTTTTCTGTCTATCAATCAATCAGTCAAACATCCGTCTGTTTATCTATCTGTCTAACATCCATCTATCCATCTATCCATTTGTCCGTCCCACCGACTATCCTTAAAACAACCATCTAGCCATTGATAAAATCCATATCCATATAAATACATACAAATATCTTCTACCATCCATCAGTTTATCTACTCAATTATCCGTATTTTCCTATTACAATAGATATTCATCTTTCCCTATATCTACTCATCTGTTTGTCTATCTTGTTATCCATCCCTCTGTCTATTCATCCATCCAAAAGTTTTTAATCCATCATCCATCCAATAGTCTGTCACTCTATCCACCTGTCTATTCCATCTATCCAGGGTAACAGGGTTTCCTTTTATATTGAGAAACACTGCTTTCCTATAAAACCCTGTGATACGTGCAGAAGGATATGTGTGACACACCAGAATAACCTCAAGGGCAAAACCTTTTGGATTGGACTGTGCCCTCTAAGACCAACACAAATTATGTCTGTCATGCTTTCATACGTGTGTCGGCTGACATAGCATGCCTGGTACACTCTAGATGTACTGGCACAGTCACATGTTGTGACTTTATTGCGTAGGCTTTGCCTATTCATATGGAGTTTATCAAAAGACACGAGGCTTTCATTATTTATCAACAATGCATTGACAACGACTCAGCCGTCATGCCCTGAGGCACGGAAACACTGTGATCAAAATCCACTGGAGCACCTGGATTACACAACCACATACAGATATATCCCAGCCATTAGCAGGGTTTTAGGTCAGGATAATGAAGTAGCAGCTCAATTAGTGAGCTGGATAATTAACTAGCTGGAGATCTTTGCAAAGGTTGGAAAGTGAGGTGTACAGTACTTAACATTTGACCCAGAAAGCGATACAACGAGGGAACACCAGCCAGATCAGGCACAGTGCTGGAAATACACATTTTATGTTAACACACAAATATACACACACGTTGGTTTTTGTGATTTATGGGGACTCTTCATAGGCGTAATGGTTTTTATACTGTACAGACTGTATGTGTCTACACCTAAACCTACCCCTTACAGGAAACTGTGTTTCAAAAAAACACTATTTAGTATGTTTTTTAAGCCTTTTGAGTTACTGGGACACTGAAAATGTCCTCATAAAACACCTACATATTGTAATACCTATGTCATACCCATGTCATTATACAAATTTGTGTCCTCATAAACCACATAAACCCCCACACACATATATATGTACACACACACACACATATATATAATTAAAATGTTAATATGTATATTAGTTTTTAAATATTCTTTTGTTAATGTTAGTATTATATTTTAATACTAATTATTTCAAATAATTTATAACATTTGATTAGTAAACATGCAGACAATTCTAACAACAATAGATAGTGATTTCTATAAGAAGCACATGGTTGTTTTCACAGGCAATTTTAGTTTCATGTGAAATTGGCTTTTTTTCCGAAATGTCTAAATGAACATTGATGCAATTTTGATAAAAACAGACATCAAATATTAAGCAATCTCACACTACTGGAAAGCACAGATGTGTACCTGACAGCGGGGGATGTTTTCATTTATTTTTCTTATCTGTTTGATAGGGCAGTGGGAACTCACCAGCCATTGTATTTCTCCTTGAAGGTTCATGGGAGAGGTGACTCAACCAGTTATACTTTATTTCAAATGGCCTCATTACATCTGGGATATTGGTGTTAGCACCATGATGCCTCGAGCTGTGCACAGAAGGAGGCGTCTCCTACCGCCGCGGTGCCCGTTGTGTATTATTTCAGCTGCCGAGGACTCCGCTCAAAGCCGTACTACAAGTTACTATTGGATTAAGGAGTTATATTTAATGTTACATAACCCACATGTGTGTGGGCGTCCCGTTTTTACTTGGACTAACAGGCTTTAAAATCGTTCTGCAAATTTAGGTAAAGTTTATGCATGAAGGCAGACCATGCATTTTCTAAACAACCTACAGTTTGGTGTTGAATCTCAGGGTCCTTATTCATTCTGCGACACACATCTGTGCTTAGCAGGAATGCCCTTTGCGGCCAGGACCTGACCCACTTCGCTCTGGGAGTGAGGCTGGGAAAAGCTCACTCAGCCTGGCTGGAGGCGAAATGCAAGCAGCCCCAACTACCACTTTATGGTTTCACCAGCACCACTCATCGAGAAGGCAGCGCCTGGTGAACTCTGTTTTCATCATTCTCCAACTTCAACAGATCCACTGTCTGTTTATTTGGACGCAGGCAGTGTCACCGTGGCAACAATGGTGTGAAAAGTCCATAACAGAGGGTGAGACAGAGAGAGGAAAATTAAAAGTCATCAGTGAGTGAGTCACGCCGGCCGTCCCAGAAACCTCTTCACTATAAAAGGTTGTATGGGTGTATGCCGTGTTTACATAAGACTGCCACACATTTTCTGGAAAAAAACTGATTCATTATTTGCATCAGCGTTTCTTGGTGAACAAAAACGCATTGCTATGGACTCATAAAACACCATTTCTTATTTTGGTCATGTTAAAAGAAGCTCTTTCGTACTATAATTCGAACAGTGGTGTAGTCTAGATTTTTGTAGTGAGTATACTGTAATCACTATTGTGCTCTTACAAGCCAAAAGTCCCCTGCTGTTTTGGTTTTCTGTACCACGTATGATGGTATCAGGCTTGTCTGGCTCATTCTATTCTATAGTTATGTTAACGTTCCTGTCAACTATTTCACCCGAAGCAGCAGCAGCTTCAGGGGCATACTTACTAAAACACTGAAAGGCTGTAGAAACAATGAATTTATGAATGAACATGTGAAAGGTCTGTGACAATCAGTATCCACGTGATTTTTTAAGTGAGAATACGCACATCCTTCACCATTCCTAGAAGATATATATATGGCGTATACCTGTGTATCACGTAGACTACACCACTGGACTCTAACTATTAAAAGTTATCTGTATGCTTCTTCATTTGGTCTAAATATAGACTTTACAAGGTCAGATCACTCATAGGCTTGAGATTTTCCCCTGGTGGTTCTTAGGGTGAGTCAGGACCTAAAAGAAGACCTTTAAATGGCTAGTTCAGGACTTGGCAAGCCTGCCTATACTCAACAGTAAGGAACATCTAGTGACAGATGATGTTAATTCCTGTTGGGAAGCAGAGCCTCTCAGCTTCTTAGCATGGGCATGAACACATAATTCCCTACAGAGTCTGGAGGAACTGAAAGTACTCGAATGCTGCCAGTGCTAACAGAGTGATCCAAGGCCATGAAGGCAGCCATCCTTATGACACCATATAATCTGGCAAATTTACTATTTTTATACCTTTATCCCTCATACGCTCTCTTTATTGTTAAAAAACAATGGCTGTGCATTCTTGATGAAAAAGAATGGTGGGCTATTGTGTCAAAGCTAAGAATAGAGGGCATTTTTTCAATGGGGAAAATGTTTTATTTTGTTTAGTGCCGTGCACCTGTGTTAAACAACGTATAAATAATAAAAAAAATATATAGATAAAAAGAAGATTCAAAAGGGACAGAAAACACTTCTAAAAACCTAAAATTACAATGAAAAAGAAATGCAAAAACAGATTTTTAATGTAATTTATTCCTGTCAAAAGCTGTGAAAAGTGTCATGTGATCCTTCAGAATCATCCTAATATGCTGATTTCAAAAATTTCTTATTTCTAATATCAAAATAAAAAAAATCTGTTTAAATGATTTTTTTTTAAATATAAAGAACAGCATAAAAAACCCAAATTAATTATTATAAAATAAATAATTAAATAATTTCTTTACTAAATTAAATTCTTTTATAAGTATTAATTTCTTTTTTTAAAATAAAGTCAAATAAAATAAAAAAAAATAAATAAATATGTCTTAACCCCAACCTACAGTAGTGCAATTTAGTACATGAACATTAACACTGAGCTAAAGTTACGTAATCTTTTACGCTCGAACCAAAACCACTCAATGGCCACACATTCATTTTTTTGGCCTTTACCTCAAATAGTTTGCCTGCTTTTTAGGGGAGTTTCAAAACCACTTCACACGCACATGGTTTGTACCTTCACAGAATTGTCAATCTGATCTGACATGATATAATAAAGACCTGAATTCCTCTTTAGCACCAACTAGCCTTAAAACAGGAAGTTCATTACACAAAGAGACGATATTGATTCAATGCACCGTTGGTTGTCAAGGTGTAAACAACACAGTTAGGTCAGTGTTGTCATTGGTTGCCTGGTAACACATTGCCATGTCATTTAGCGAGCGTTGTGACTCAAAATGCATCACAATAGACAACTATGATATGAGGAAATGATGAAAGTGTACATGATGAAATCTGTTGAATGCGCAAAGGTTTATTTACTGTTGTTTTGTGTAATATTATTGCTTTGAAAACAGCACTTCTGTCTCTGGGTGAACTCTGACATGCAGTGGTTAGTTTAAATTGACTGTTACAAGACCTTTAACACAACACTTACACAGGTGGTTGAACACGCCAAACTCCATTTGCTCTACACAACCCGCACATGTCTTCAAGTATCTGTGTGCAGCAGCATTTGCTCTTCTCTTACTCTGGAAAAACAAGTCTGCTTTGACACAGATATCAAGACTTCCGGCTTGAAGTGCAAGGCCATATGCTATAGGATTTTCTGGATTGGCCCTCTCTGGCCCTGATACATCACATGTTGCCTGTAATCAAAAGTTATTTCTTTAAAGGGGATTTTTAAGGAAAAGGAGGAAAGTCCATATTTCCTGCAGATATTGTTAGGTATTCTGAGGTAACAGTTCATTCAGAATACTTTGAGGCTTTAAGTCTCCATCCATACAGACTTTGTGGAGAAAAGAAAAAAGAAAAAAAAGTGGAAATTAGATAAATAATATTAGTGTTTCTATTAACTTATTATAGATGTTAGACATTTTCATTCTGAACATAAACTGATGAATAATCACCAATGGGCTAAAACTCACTGACAAATTCACGATTATGCATTTCAAATGATCCTAGTGTGTCTAACAGATTGGGAGTCTTGGGAGTCAAGAGTCTGCAAACAGTTATCTGTTATGTACCGTACTGACAAGACTTTCAAAAATTTGTTTTTTAAATTACCATTACATTATCATACTGGTAAATGTATTATTATATCACATATTTAATATATTTGTAATTACAAATTTGGAATTTAGTTGATTGTTAGTCAAGCACATCAAAATAAGAGGAGCTCTACACTGGAAAAAATATGAATTCAATGTATTTATTTCAACTTATTAAATAACAACAAAAAATTGATAACAAAAAAATAAGCATGATTTAAAATGATGATTTCTTAAATCTTAAAAAGTGGCCTTTTATTAAACTAGTATTATATCTGAATAAATTTTTTAAAAGTACACTACATTCAATACAACTAAGTGCACTTTTTCAAAAGAGACGGATTTCAGGGGCTAACAGCTAACATCGCTCATTGCACCTTTTTGTTTTGCACTAAAAGAAAATGCAGAATCATCTTCTAGATAATCATTTCAAGATGCATTTTGCATATCATGCTGAATAAACTTTGTCAAAGTATGGACAAATAATGGACACGTAAGATATTTTTGAGATGTTCCCACGTTTGGTGGATCACTCCCATCTGCCTCCTTAAAAACCCACACATGCTTGACCTTCACACATCGTAGTGACTAGACAGAAGCTGGAATATGACTACCCTTGGGAAAATAGTAAATATACACTCCTCTTCAAGAGAACTGCTGCTTCAAGGTATTTTCTTTCATTCCAGTAGGAGATCTCCACCCTTTTTACTGCAAAAACACCAAGTGATCAAATGAGTCAGCCAAGACAATATGACCAAAACTCCCATAATCAACATCGGAAAAGAGAATATGAGGTTAATAAATGAGATTCTTGGAAGCATTGTACAACATCTAACATGCATCTGTACGTGACATCCATGTCTGTGGACTGTACTGTTCATGTGTATCTTTTATATAGTAAATGTTCCATGTCGGTTTGTATGCATTCTATTGTTTGCATTGCACCAGATTGCTGATCACTGACGCCACTCCTGTCTCGCCTGCCGCTTTGTGCTTTGCAAAACAGTATTTTTTTCCAAGTCATTACCCTTGTCTTCTTGTTGTTCTTACCTGTCAGAATGAGGCAGCAACCTGAGCCCTGAGACTACACCTAAGGCACATATGCAACAAGAAACGTGATATGTCTCTTCACACTCCATAACCAGACCCAATTCACAGGCTTTTCAAGACTGTCTCAGTAGAATCTAAACATACAGTACATGCATGGTCTCGGCAGTGTCTAGGGCCTTTTTCACACCACAAGTGTGAGCAGTGTTTATTTTGGTGCCCATTTTAACAGGTTACAGCGCTCGCGCCATACACTCCAGCCGAGAAACGCTGATCAGTTGGAGTTTAGGAGTTTCGCTGCATTCAGCAGAAAGAAATGCACTATAAATGTATTTATCTTTTGCAGTATGGTCTTTAAAGAAGCAATGTAAAGTAGTGGAGTGAATTACTCAGCTGTTAATGAAAGTTACAAGCAGTGACAGGCACAAAAATCACTTTCTATTTGGCTGATTGGTTTATGAACTGCTAGTCTGTGCAGAGTGAAACAGGGCTGAAAAAGCTGCTTAGTTCTTACAAAGTAACCAACAACAGATTTGTTCCTTTCACTTCTGTGTCTTCTGTTTTTGTTTAGTTTGTTTGTGTTTTCTTTACTTTGCTTTTTTATGTTTTGTTTTATTTATATATATATATATATATATATATATATATATTTATTTATTTATTTTTTATTGTTGATCTTTTTTTATTTTATTTAGCATGTGCTTCTTTAAATGTATTTATTTATTATTTGAAAAGTTCACGTGCAAAAACAGACTTTTAACAATTCTCAGAAATTGTGATTTTTTTTTGTTTTGTTGTCGTCTTGCATTCCAATTAATCTCAATCAAACTACAATTGCGTTATTTTGACAATGTTGAAAAATAACAACAAAAAAAACAGCTAACAAAACACAGTAAAACATGCTAAAAAAAACACATGGGCACATCTTAATCAATAAAATAACATTTAATATGAGAACACTAAATATGAATATTATAGTTGAAAGCTAATAGATGATTATTTTAATGAATGAACAGAGAGGCAAATACAAACAAAAAAA
>JAUMHI010000012.1:4696368-4709104 GCA_032359435.1 Enteromius unitaeniatus
TGACTTTCAAATTTGACACTTTTTGTGTCGCAGTGTATCTTTGTTTCACTTAAACAATTTTTTTTGAGGCAAACACATGCTTCACTAGCAAAGTGACCCCTGTCCAACAAGTTAATGCATTATTTCAGCTGTTGCTTTATTTTTTTGGAGCCTGTTATCTTTAAGGCATTACGCAAACTGCTGCTCTCACAGCTGCTAACCTTTAACATCTCAAACTCATTAGAACTATTATAAATCTGTGGTAATCGACTAAAGTGTGCATTGACAGCTTTTTTTCTGATTTAGTTTGATCCACTAATATTAGCAGACAAGTTAAATTTTTTTTATAAATAAATAGGAAATTAGTGGCAAAGACGGATAGCACATTTCATAAAAAAAACAACAAAAAAAACTTCAAATGGACCTGTTACACATGGACACAGCGGCTATGTAACATTAACAAACCTGCAAACTTCAAACAAAGACTGAGGATACACTGTCATGTCCTTGAAAGGCCAAAGTCATCCATTTGTCAACCGAGAGAGACATGACAACGAGGGTAAACACGCCAGCTTCGGTTTGCGGACTTCTTGTCATTAACCATTAATCAAAGTAGTCTGGAAGAACACATGCCAGCTTTTCTTACCCTCAGAGCTCACAGATACACCTCAGGTAAAGAGGACACCATTCTCAAATGATCGCACGCCATATAAGGCAATGCGACAACGTCACCTGGCAGGATTCCTGGACTAATTAACGATTGTGATTTAGCACTTCCTGTAAACAACCTGGGGTCTAACAGTTCGGCAAAGTAACGTGACTGGGTTTTTTAACCACATAAAATATGACTGTAATGTGACAATACTGTGAATACCACACATCATGTGAATTTGAGGAAATATTAAGCATTTACAGGAAAACAGGGTACTTTCCTTTAAGAGAAAGTTGACACAGAGTCTCTTTCATTTTTGGATGCTGCTTAAAACAAAGAAAACTATCAGACATTAAACATTAAAGAGTTTAAGCTCTGAATATACTAAGTCTGAGTTCATATACATTACCTTGTATACTAAAGAGGATATCTGTACATTAATTCACTACATTTCATGTAGTCATATAACAGTTTTGTGTGAAATAACTTTGACAATTCATGGCAGCTTGAACTAATTTTATGTTTGATTTTTCACAGATTTTTCAACATGACAGATTTTTGTTTTTGAGCGACCCATTTCCTTATTATAACATTGGCCCACATATTTTGTCATTTCTGGTAAAGAGGCTCACCAAACAAAGTGAGCTTTGATTTAAGGCTTTATTTAACCAAACAAATGTTTCTAACGTCAGGATAACAAAGTCCAGAGGATGCGGTGGATAAACAGGACTACGATTTCTAAACTCAGGGTTTGTCATGGACTAATTTCTTTCCATATACAGCTCATGATGTGGGTGGACAACACTAACAACCCTGGCTATAAACACCCTAGAGAATGCAGATATGTTGCGTCACTGCGTTACGTAGCTCACGGCAGATTGCATGGGATAGGCTGTCTACAATTAGCCTGTCATAAGCCAACACCACACACACACCACCACATTAAGCTTTTTACGGGCGTCCAATGGCCTTAGATCTGAAAAGAATATTGACCATGGGTGGAAAAGTCTCACTTAGCCCAGGAAGAGCGTTAGACATCAATAAAGATGCTTTTATTATCCTGAAATGGGCAACTGAAATCTGTCATCGCAAAATCTTTGGAACATTTCAAGATTTGGTTTCATTGAAAGCGGCAGGAACTCAGGTCAGCTTTCAATGCAGCTCGACAGGGCAGGCTACCATGAATAAAAGTTTCCTAAATGGCGCGATTATGTCAGATATTTTTTTTTATTATTTGTAATCTCTGTAGGCAAGGGGACGGTTTCCATGGAAATGCAAAGTAGCTGTAAACACAGACAGGGGGAAGTGAAGCAGGAAGTGGCTGACCCTGATGACGCAGTTGCTGTCTTTCGAGAGGACGGGCATGCAAATTTGACACGTTTCTAGCATGTGCTTTTCAGTGCATGTAAATTTTGCAAGTACACAAAACTAAACGGTGAAAGATAACACTAAAATGAAGTATTTTAGAAATGCATGTTTTATATTGGTGGTTGGACGTAAGCTATCTTTCACTAGCTATATTGGACATTACTTTAATGATCCCGCGAAAAAAAATTGTATTTCCCCTTCATTAAAGCACATGCATGTCAATGTGTTTCAGTCCACTCCACCCTCAGCTCAGTTTCCTCTGTCAAAACCGCAGCAAGACACACATTCGTGCATCAGCCGTTACTATCGCAGTCATTGGCTGTTAGGGTAACACGAGTCACAGAGATCGGTAAAGATTACTGGCTGCCCAAGATGTCATACCACCACTCCCCACACCCACATTACCACTGCCAACTAAAAGTAAAACATTATGTCATACTTCTGTAAGAGATATTTTAGACGTTATTGCCTGATGCGTTTTCAGTGGGATGCTGGTACAGCAAATTCATTCATTTTTTTAACACCAGCCACTCACAATGCCCCATTTAATGGCCTTCCTGGGCAGGGCTCCCAGTGAATCCGGCTAAATAAACAGGTGAGGCGTATGATTTCTAAATTTGGTCAATCTTTAAACATATTTTGCACTTCTACCCATGAGTCACTTTCCTACATTTCTTTACTTAGCCCTCACAGTTAATGGGCCTTAAATTTAGATAAAGGGCTTTGTAGAAAAACATGTTTGTCAACAAGGAAGGCTACTTGTTTTTATGTTATTAGAACAATTTATTACACATTTTTTAAAAACAATAATTATTCATTCTGAATTATTATTTCTAATAATTCAAATTAAACATACAAACAACTAATTTATAGATAGAATAAGAATAAACCATATTACATTTTTTAATAAATATATTATTAATATAAAATAACTATTAATTATAATAATTATAATAATTACTATTATCATCATCTTCCAGAATTTAGTGGTTCACCTAGCAGTTTAAAATCACAAATGTATAATGTTGTTATTATTTGAATATTCTTACCATTATTATACTTATATAGTATTATATTATAGTAACAATAAAAATAAATAAATAAAATCCCTAATTTATAATAAATATTATATTACTGATAACATAATGTAAATACAAAAACATGCAATTTGTAATAAATATAACTACTATTATAATTATAATAATAATAATTATTATTAGTAGTTGTATAAAAAAAAAAGATGCTATACATAGTGTAAAAAACAAATACTAACAACAAGAGTAAATTAAGTATCTGAAAAAACATAGTAAATACACTGAGTGTATCATTGTTGTGTTGTTGGTATAGCTCATATACTGTGCTCCCTCCAAGCCCCTTTTCACAGTTACAAAAACAGTTGAAAACCAGTTGTGTCTGGTTCTTCCCTGTTCCCTCTAGTACTCTCAAGGGAAACCGAAATCAGCAAATCAAGTCGAGATGAGTCAGAGCTCTGCTACCAAGGTCTTTGTTTCCCAATGAGAAAAACATACATGGCGAAGAACTCAGCGCTGCCTGTTTTTGTAGACAGGGAACCCCTCATTATATGTGGAAAGGGCCACGTCATGTCTTTTGCTCCCGGGCTGACGCTTGGCCCTCTTCCCACAAGATTGTTCAAGGACCTCAAAACAAACAGAAAACACTTAACCTCTGTAAAAATTTCCATGAGATCCAGCTGAATGCAAGAATAGCACAAGCTATAATTAGACAAGTAAATTTATATGTAACGTTTTTTGTTTTCCCCCAATTAAATCATGTTTAAAAAGAGAGGAACAACTCTCTGCACACTGAAACTGCAAAGTTGTGAGTGGCCTCCTGCAAACAAATATAACCACAAAACCAGTCAAAAGGGTTAATTTTTTAAAGGTGAGATTTATACATCATCCAATATATATATATATATATATATATATAGTTTTTTTTATTTCACAATATTTGGCCTGAGACAACTATTTTACAATCTGTAATCTTAGGGTGCAAAAAAAAAAAAAAAAAAAAAAAACACCTGAGAAAATGGCCTTTACAGTTGTCAATGATGTTATCACTGCGTAAGTGTTTATATATTTACAGTAGGAAATTTACTAAATATCTTGATGGAACACTATCTTCAATTTTGGCATTAAAAGAAAAATACAGATAATTTTGCCCCATACAATGCACTTATGGTTATTGCTACAAATATACCACAGCGACTTAAGCTAATGAGCGGACAAAGAAATGGAAAAGGCATTTTTTAGGTCACACAAACAAAGAAATGTTGTCATTGATGACACCCTTGGCAGTCTAAGAAACCTGACTGGGCACTCAGTATATCAGACTAGGCAAGGCATCAGTCAGCAAAATAAATCTGTCAAGAAAACATTTACAATATGTGTAACAGCCAGCTCTGAAACAATAGACTAACACTACAAATTATTGGGAACTATTCAAGCTATGACACATTCAATCGCTGTTTTGGGTCAGAAGTTCAACATTTAGTCGAGGCTTTATGAAAAATTCTCCAGAAGCCGCTGACCCTGACAGTGACCTGCGGCTTCACACGAATGCTACAGACGCTAACTCAGAGGATAACAGGAGATTACTGTTACACAGTAAGCCAATTAAGGACCTCAATGAAAACCGGTGGATTGTAGGGTCGGTGTGGTTTTATTTAGAAGCTCAGTTGCTAGAGGTCAGACAACAGACAACATCTTGCAGACATATTAACCTTTCAGAAGCGTTTACGTTCTTATCCGAGCGCTAACCTATTTTCAGACGTCTGGTTTCCTGGTTGTTCCTGTGTAAACATACTGCTAGTCATATGGTGCTCCATGACCTATATCTCCTGGGGAACTGCCATCCAGCTGGACGCACCCAGACCTTGATGAATGAACACTTTTACCTCCTTCAAATTGGGCCCTTCAGATCTGCAATGCAGCTAAAATTAGAGCGCTAAATGAAAACACACAGGGGGCGTTGATCCTCCTGCCTGAGGATTTTCATCTCGCTTCACATGTGTTTTTGATTATGTTACTGGGGACGTAGGGAGCGGGATCAGTAAAAGAGAAAAACAACACAAATAGTTTTCTCAGGTTTACAGGAAGTACACAAATATCCAGGAAACGATGACTCAAACCAGTGGAGAGCTGAACTATAAACCCAATAATAAGACATTTTAACTTGAACGCCTGTTTAATGTAAATCCATTAGAATGAACACGTCATCACTTTAGTAAAACTTTTGTGTAAGTATAATGCATCAATATACCTTTTGTTTAAAAAATATATATACACATACGCTTCCCTTTTCTGCCCTTCAAAGCTGTGGTGGTACTTAACCTATTTAATGTGACATTTTTTCCATTTAACTGTGCTGGTTATGGCATTAGGACCTGGCGACTTTTAGACCTATGTGTGATGCTTTTAGGAAACAGAGCTCTATATTTAGCACAAAAAATACTGAGCAGAAAGTATACCGTGACAACAAATCAGACCCATAAATCAAAACCCATCCAAAAACGAGTGTATGGTATGAATTATTCTAAATGTGTTCCATCCCAATCAGCCAGCTACTAGGAATTTCTAAAGCTTTGTAGGCTTATATGGCAGAAGCCTGTGACTTCCTGTAATATTAGGAAAATGTGTTTATGAAGAGGTTTTAAATATGAAATACACCATTTTGGTTATTTGTGATATAAATGGAAGGATGGGGAAATTTGCTTGGCAAGAAGCACAGTACAGACTTTGCTTTTTGGCTTGAAGAAGGACGAAAAACTTGGCAAAAAATGAAGCACTTCAGCTTTCTTTGGCCCCTCTTCACGCCAGATGCAAGTTCGAAGTACGGTCATTGGCATATGGCTGTGCTGTGAAAATTTAGAAAGAAAATGTCACCGCTATCTTCAAAATGATGTAATTGAAGTTGTTATTATTTGTTGGTTTCAACAAAATAGCTGGTTGCATGTTGTTTCATGTTGAGTAAAGTCAAGTCAAACTTATTTGTACAGCAATTTTCACAATGTTTCAAAGCAACAGTGACAATGCCTGAGATTAGTTTTTTTTTTACTGATACTGAGCATTACTCAAAGGGTTTGTCACTTATTGCAATATGTGAACAACTCAAAATATTGATGCAAAAAGTCCATCCTCACACGTGAAATGCTGGATTAAGACTGTCATTTTTGTTAAGAACTAACTTTTAAAGTATAAAATAAAATTAAATATGCATATTTTGTCATTTAAAGAAGTATTTCAATAAAAAATTATACTATATGTTCAGAAATATGCTGTAAATGTATTATATTGTTTACAAATGATTACAAATCACAATAAAATGAAAAGCAGAGAAACACTATCAGCTGGATTACACAAGCATTTCAGTTTTAGGTTAGTTTTGATATTTTACCCGTCTTTGTTTTTCAGTACATGATCAACATTTCTGTAAATATATTTAATTGAATATTTTAGATCGAGATACAGCAAACAAAAAACACAAAATATCACATAATTCATCAAATCAATTGTCACTAAATACTGTTGTTTGTAATACATGATATTCAGAGACTAGGGAGATGGAGGGGATTCCCTCTGTATTTTATATCTGTATTGAATGATTGTACATACATTCTCAATGCTTTATTACATTTTGTATCACATTTTAGTTATTAAGGCATCGACCTATAATAATGCTTATATTAATTAGCCTGTGAATATCTCTCAGAAGGCCTGGGTATGTGGGGTGTTCGCAGTTTATATGGACAGAACGCCACTTCTTACTTTCTTTTTTATTTTACTTTCTTTGTTCTCCACACTCACACAATAACAGCACTTGCCATCTTGAAACACTCAAAAAAAGTGAAAGCCTCTTTATCTCCTGCTCTATTTCCTGTGTGCATCCTGAAAGTCTGTGCCGTCCCACCCTCTCCATCCGGACCGCTGCTCCTTCACTGTCAGCACAATCTCACTGCCACTGAACTTGCCTCAAAAGCTTTTAATCTGTATCTGCATCAATCAATACAAGAGAGTCATGTGAGTCATAATGTGATTCCAGCTTAAAGATTTATCCATATATATAGTTTGTTTTAAGTCAGGTGAACAAAGACCTGTGGAAAAAATGCCATTTACTCACCCTTGTGTCATTCTGTATGAGATATTTTGATTGATTTGATTTATACTTAGTAAACATCCTTCCTAACATCTGCTTTTGCGCTCGACAGAAGAAAACGTGTTTTAAAAACGACACGTGGATGAGTAAATGAGATTTACCTGATTTCGGGAGGGTTGTTGTCCAGTCATGATGTTTAGACTGGACTGGGCACAGAGTCTGGGAATGGAGAACTCAAGACAGCTGCTGGCTGGTATAACATTGTCAAGCGAATCAGCTAATGAGCGCCTGAAGCATCTCATTATCAAGCTCACAGAAACGTCTGACGTTGCCAGCTCTGAATCAACCTAATCTAATGGGCATGATACATCGACAATGACGTCCAAAATTCACTTTAAGTGAAATGAGAGTGCGTGTGGGAGATTTGTCAGCTGTATAAGGACTGGTAACACATCAACAACATGTTTTCTCAATGACCAGGACATTTTCCATTACACCATAACTAAAGTGCTTACAAACAATTTGGCAATTGTGATGTTGTAGAAAGCGGTATTTACGCCTCCTGATTGATCGGTGTAACAAACGTCAGGGTATAGCAATCAGGTTTTCAGAATTTGTTCTCTGGCATCACGCCTAGACCTCTAATGGGATCATGGACTAGGTCGGCTGTGAGTGCCAGCACTCTTGCTTCTTGCTCTGTCTGCTTTAAAAATATGAGGACTGTCGAGTCATTCCATTCAAGTCACGCCACTGCAGGTGAGGCTCAATTATGTGTAGTCTTAAAAACGGCAAGGCACACAAACAAGATTGGTAGCCAAAACTGAAAACCCCAAGCAAAAAACACCGTCCAACGGCGTCCATTTATGGAGATCCTCAGGTGAGAGTTCACCAGACACTATGCTGACAGTACTATAAGTGAGAGCCAGTGCTGCCCAAGTAACATCTTATAATGAGTCACAATGAGATAATGTTATCTTTTCTGATTAGTGAGCTGGTGGTTTCTATCTGTTTATCTGTAGCCATATCTGAGTTTAGAAAACAGCTGATGTGTAGTTGCTGTGCAACACTTAGTAGGTAACTAAAACAGTATATTATATTTTTCATACCTAGAGTCTACGTGTGCAAGTATTAAAAAAAATGCAGCAATTACCACAGTAACTAGAGACATATCAGGTGTTCCCAAATAAAACTAGGCTTTCTATATTGGACTCTGAACTCTTATAAGATAACCAAGGGTCATAACCTGCTGGAATTTTGCCTCGTCAGATAAACAAACAAAAAAGGAAAGTTCTGGCCACTCTTTTCCAGGTAATTACAAAGAATGCTGACTGAGGCTTTAAAGCTACATAAGGCTTACTTGGTTGACTGGAAGTCAGTAATTTAGATTAAAATTTTAAAATGAAAAATATTTTTTTTATAAAAACCCATTGATCTGCTTCAGAAGACGTGTGATTATCCCCCCAAGGTGTATAGGTGTAACGCCTTATGTCTTTGTTTAGTCTGTCACTGTTTAGTTTTGCTTTCATTTTTCTTGTCTTCCTGTTTTGCCTTATTTGGTTCTGTTCAGTTTCTTGTTTAGATGATTACAGTAGGTTACCCACTCCACCTGTGTTCCTCACCTGGGGTCCGTTCTTCGTACCTCGATAACTAAGTTAGCTGGATTTGATTGTTGACGACTTTGCGTGATCTTTGATCGTTCGGTTCTTTGACGCTCATCTGGGACTTGCTGTCATAGCAACAGATCTGTAAGTAAAACCTGCTCGGGAGCATACACAAAAGGTTTAAGTGTGGAGCAAATACCCACAGTTTTCATAGCTTTCTTATTAGCAGCTTCAGAAATCAGATTAAAGTAATTCTCCATGTCTATCTCGCAAGAAAGTGCCTACGATGATTTACACACAAAGGATGAGCACAGCCACACACTCGCACACATACATAATACATATATATACATATATGGATGGCTGTATTTACACATACATACAGTATATGTATACATGTGTGTGTGCATGGCTGTGGTCATCATCTGTGTGTTAATCGCTGTGTATGTCTAATAATAATCACATTCTATTCCCCGTTTGCATCTATATAATTAGAGGTAAATTTCTCGAATCTGTCACATATGGGTCCACTGCTGGCTCTGACTTGAAAGATGACAAAAAAGCAATTACTACAAATAAGATTTGAGATAATATATATCAAGGAAAAAACATGTAACATGGGCAGGACTAACGCATTTAATTTGTTACTGCTACTGTTTGCCAGCGCTCTTTCCTGGCTTTTGCAGCATTTGCTGTGTTTCCCGGTGTCTTTATTAGTTTGAAATTCTCCATAACCCTCTAATAAAAGCACTTGCTCTACTTGAGAAAAAAAAAATTGAGCTCGCTCTTTTGCCATTTCGTCAACCAATAGAACGGGTTGTGATCAGTGTTTCTACTATCGATATACATCACCTTTCTAATGCGTGAATGCGCAATAATCCTAGACAACTCAATCCAGCTATACTAATCATCAACAACAGGTGCATTCGGAGAACCGGAATAGCGAGCTCATAGTTAGTGCGAAGATTTGATCTTGGATGTAGTTAGCGACGTACGAAGAACGGACCCCAGTTCGGTGTTTTCCCTAGTGTTTATAAGCCCTTTGTGTTTTGTTTGTGATTCCCACGGGATTTGTTTCAGGCCAGGAGTGCAGATCCAGTTTCCCCAAAATTCCGTTCCGCAGTCATGGCCAGGAGTGCCGATCCTGATCCCCGCGGATTCTGTTCCACAGTCACGGCCAGGAGTGCTGATCCAGTTTACTACAGATTCCATTGCACAGTCACGGCTAGGAGTGCCGATTCAGTTCCCCATGGATTCCGTTCCGCAATCACAGCCAGGAGAGCCATCTCTGAATCCCAAACCCGAATCACCGCCAGGAGTGCCGTATCTGAATCCAGTTCCAGAATCACGGCCAGGAGAGCCGTATCTGAATCCTGATCCCGACTCATGGCCAGGAGAGCCGTATCTTATTCCAGATCCAGAATCACGGCCAGGAGAGCCGTATATGAAACCAGTTCCCGAGTTACGGCCAGGATAGCCGTCCCTGAACCCCCGCGGATTCCATTCCACATTCACAGCCAGGAGTGCTGGCTACCAGAAAATACCCGCCCTGCCTCCCACTCCAGCCTCCTCCCCCGATGTCATCTGACAGCCTTGCAGCTCACCATCAATATGGGGCGAGTCACACAGGGCTGCCATACTCAATTCTCCTGTCTTCCTGTTTTGCCTTATTTGGTTCTGTTCCGTTTCTTGTTTAGTTAATTAGCTTACCCGCTCCACCTGTGTTCCTCACCTGTTCTGAGTTTTCCCTAGTTTTTATAAGCCCGTTGTGTTTTGTCGTGTACTGTTGGTTCTTAAGGTTATTTTTGAATGTGTATGTTCTGCCTTTGGTCTGTTATTTCATAATTAACATTTATGTTGAACTCGCGACTCAACACATTTGTGACAATAGGTTAGTTTTCCGATGCACTACTTGGGGATATATCTGATTTAATGGCCGCTATTCCACCAGCATTACCAAGCTTGTAAGAGCCAGGATAATTTTTTTTAAAGTCTGTGTTCGTCTGAAAGAAGAAAGTCACATACACCTAGGATGGCTTGGGGGTGAGTAAAATATGATGTTTTAATTTTTGGATCAACTATTCCTTTAAAGTGTAAAGGATGGCTCAACAGTGTAATTTATTTAAAAAAATATAAATGCAACGTAAAAACATGTATATACATAAGTGCATTGTATCAAATGATTAATTTAAATGTAAGTACATAGTATTTTTAGATTTTTGTTGCTGTTGTTGCCGCAAGTGAGAACGCAAATGTAGAGTCACAAAGAACTCACATTCACATGGATTAATGACATTTGACTTAAGGAACCTTCAGAGGTATAACTTATACAATACACATGCTTAAAAGCAGACACTTCAGAACATCAGTCCTAAAGAATGATTGACAAACTGTGCCTTTGAATGTACAGTATCACCATCTGTCACATACAGATTCCCTGCAGAGTTCTGTCAATTTCTCCTTCTGGCTACATGCCATGGATTTCATGATAAATAATCTAAGGTGTTACACAAAAACAACTGAAATGATGCCTGAGGGTTGACTGAACAATTACACAGAGATCACTGTCTGCAAACCACTAATTAAGAGTGTAAGTAAAATGGCACGACATGCGGCTTTGGATGTCATCCCATTAATCTGGGGAGAAGAATGTCCAAAGGCAGGTTACATAACATGTAACCTCTACACGGTAGTGTTAGCCATAGATCAAACTGACTGTCTGCGAAGAGCTGCTTTGTCAGGCTTTGGTCTGCAGACGTACTGACCCGGTGAGAGCTTGTAAAATGGCCGGGAGGAAATCTCTTTTACCAGTTTTACCCCTCTGTGAGATATTTAGCGAGCAGGTGTTTAAAGTGCTACGTGCAATGCCTTCTAGAGTTCCACACATCCTGCTGCTTAAGCACATGTGTTCTGTATGCACCAGTTACATAAGAGACAAGAGCTCCTCTACTGGTGATACTGAGATACTGCACTGAAATCTTCAGTGCTGGCACACGTCCTATCTACGTCAAAAGATCAGATGAGGTTCTGTTTTCACGAAAAATCTATTTACATGTAGCACTGCTGTACAAGGCCTCACCAGGCAAATTGCCAATATCATGCACTATCTGTCTGTGGGTTTTAACATTATCAGTTGCAGAGGCAAAATAATAAAAACAAAATTACACTAAAAAGATAATGATAAATAAGCAGTCAACAGAAATAGATGCATAAAAAAATTAAACAAAATTGATAAAAAATGTATGGTCTAGTAGTAAACAATAATTGCTGAATTATAAACAAACAAACAAGCAAAAAAAATAATAAAAATAAATAAATAAATAAAAAATATATATATACACACACACTCACTTAAAGGATTATTAGGAACACCTGTTCAATTTCTCATTGATGCAATTATCCAATCAACCAATCACATGGCAGTTGCTTCAATGCATTTAGGGGTGTGGTCCTGGTCAAGACAATCTCCTGAACTCCAAACTGAATGTCAGAATAGGAAAGAAAGGTGATTTAAGCAATTTTGAGTGTGGCATGGTTGTTGGTGCCAGTTACTGGGATTTTCACACACAACAATTTCTAGAGTTTACAAAGAATGGTGTGAAAAGGGAAAAACATCCAGTATGCAGCAGTCCTGTGGGCAAAAAATGCCTTGTTGATGCTAGAGGACAGAGGAGAATGGGCTGACTGATTCAAGCTGATAGAAGAGCAACTTTGACTGAAATAACCCCTCGTTACAACTCGAGGTATGCAGCAAAGCATTTGTGAAGCCACAACACGCACAACCTTGAGGCGGACAGGCTACAACAGCAGAAGACCCCACCGGGTACCACTATTCTCCAAATAGGAAAAAGAGGCCAAAATTGGACAGTTGAGGACTGGAAAAATGTTGCCTGGTCTGATAAGTCTCGATTTCTGTTGAGACATTCAAATGGCAGAATCAGAGTCAGAATTTGGTGTAAACAGAATGAGAACATGGATCCATCATGCCTTGTTACCACTGTGGAGTCTGGTGGTGGTGGTG
>JAUMHI010000012.1:4714994-4737692 GCA_032359435.1 Enteromius unitaeniatus
TACAGGTGGGGAAAACAGCAGCAATTAGTCCTAAAGAGGCGAACAACAACTTAGAAAGTGCTCATTATACCGTAAAAACAGGCAACAGGTTTTAATGGAAAGTATAACGGTGTCTACTGGTAAGTGATGGTTTCTATTGGTGGGACGGTAAATCTTATTGGAAAAGTGTCCAAAACACACTGTGTTTTTTTTCTGTATTCTGTGGGAAAGTGTGTGCTTCGTAAGATTAAGCCACACTATTTCGAAAAAAAATGGGAAAACTCTTTGGAAAGAGTGATTTTGATTCTTAAGAAGCTTTAAGTGTTATTAAGAGTTATTGGCTTAAGTACTGTGCCAGTAGCTGCTGTTTATGATAAATCCTTGTATACCGCCTTCACTTAACTCTGTTTTCCAGTAAAGTGGCACTAAACTGTGGGAGAGTTGAGTTCGCCATTTAGTTGAGAGCTGCAGGACAATAGGCGACACACTGGATCAAAACACACTTGCAGAGCCCCCTAGAATTGGCTAGTGGTACTGCAATCCCAAACAAACAGCCTCACATGACCCTGCTTCTTAAAGTTCGCCCATCTAGAAAGTACTGAATCAAAGCACACAAACAGATGTATTTTCAAGACATCCTTTGATATCAATGATTCCATCTTCCCTAATGCTGGAAAGTTTGGCAGTGGCTATTAAAAAACATTTTCCTGCGGACTTCAGTGAGTCCAGCTTCTTGTAAACCAAAGATTAGCATACTGTTTAACAGCGCTAATAATATTAAGCACTTAACCTTCCCACCAGCAAATGAAAGCTTTGGCCCAAGTGTATAAAACGGATGGATTTCTGTGTCGTACTGGCACTGTATTTGATTTTAACAATGGCTCGGTGCCAGTTCAGGTTGCGTGCTGTTTCTGTCCGAGAGATTCAGATCAGTGTTGATGGTAAATACAGATATTAGAGTACTATGGCTGTGTATACGTGCTCTACGGTATGTACGTGACAGTGACAAACAGAGGCTTTCACCTGAGCCTGACATCATTATGTGTGATGACAATGCACAACGTATACACAGTTAAAATACTAAAAGTTAAAAAAATGATAAAATATTATATTTTTATGTATTTAATCTGTTTTTGTCCATACAATGAAAGGCAATAGGATACAAAATGACCTTTGATCCCACTGCCTTCTATTGTATTGATTATCCACCATCAATTAATTAAATAATAACAATAATAAAAATACAAATAATGCATAAAATACATATAATTTATATTAAAACATACATGTTTTTTATGTTCTGCAGATGACATGAGTAAATAATGACAAAACTGTATTTTTTCAGTACCTGAAACCTTACTAACTTACTTTTGTTGCCTTTTATTGGCGGGGGAAATTGTTTTAGTTGTGGAAATGCGACAGATTTGATCTGTTAAAATGTCAGGAAGTTTCCTTTAATCCTTAAATGAAACATCCTTTGCCATGCATGCAATGGAAAACATGACTTTAATAGTTTTGATATTAATGCTTTAGTCATGGCATTACAGTCAGGAAAAGAACTGTGCTTGGGCGGCCACTGGGAAAGTTAAAGAGGAAGCTTTTTGAGCCTGCACAACTGCCAAACAGCCTACAATTTTTTTTTCCCACCCTAATTTATTAAGCACACAAAATATGACCCAACATCATGAACAAGTGTTAAAAAACAGCAAATCACAACTGTTTTGCGCGTGTGTAAAAAAACAGTTTGTTCTTGTGCAAAGATAACTCTTCTCTTATGCAACAGTGCATGGTAAATAAACAGATGTAAACGTCTGATAAATTTAAAAGCGTCATAACAAATGTACCGTTCATTTTTGGCACAGATAATCAAACAGGATTGCGTGAGGCGTCAAAGCTGCCCCTTTTCGCTTCGATATAAGCCAGCAGAGGAGGTTCGCTAAAGGTTCCTGACATTACTCAACTTTTCATACCGACTAGATCACATGACCTGGCTTAAAGATTACTGTGTACTTTGGAGCGGCACAAGCGTGTGTCTGTCAAAATCGCACCGCAAAAACCAGCCCGTCTGTCCACAAAAAACAGCTCTCTTGCATCCCCGCATTTACTGCACCAGGCTGGAGGTGATTTCAGGACGACAAACCCTTCAGTACACTTTCAAAGCGCACTGTTTAATTGTAGGTTAGGAAAGACTGCACTACAAAGTGTCTTCCACTCATTTATATTCATTAAGTCCTAAAGAACAAATTGTACAACTTGCTCTGTGCAAACTTAAGCTAAGGTTGGTGTGCAATAATAATGAGCGCATTTAAATGCAGACATGCAAAATGAACACAGCATATCTGTCTTGGACTTATGACAACATGCAAAAGTCTCAATAAACAAACAAGAATTTTAATGTTAGTGTAAATAGTAAAGGTGAGATGTGCCGTATGGGACGTTTAGATCACTCTTATCATGTTCTTGTGGAATATGTAAAGTTAGGGGACACAAATAATGCGGCTGATTTTACTGAAGAACATTTTTGCAAAGCACAGCAAGTAGCTCTGATAAGAGAAAGTTCTTTGCATGCTATACCTTAGGAAGAGTCGTTAATATTTAATGCTTTCGTTTTAGTTGATTGGGGCATTCTGGTGCAGCATATAAGGTTTTAGACTCTTAGACAGGTCCACGTAAACATTTAAGCTGTCTGTGGTAGATTGCGGTCATGGCTTTGTTTGTTTGGGCTCAAAAAGAAAAAAAAATAATAATGTGCTGAATCTGTGTACGGCCAACCTTTGACCAGACCCACCTGATAATCAGAGGAGGAACAAAAAAAATCTGAAATAAACATTGTAATCTGTACTTTTGATGACAACAGCAATGTCAACCTTCCCTTTGGTCTTTTTTGTTGACTTTATGAACCACAGTCAGTACTAGTTTTATAGTAAAGTTTTGTTAGTTTAATTAACATATACCTGTTAATGCATTAGGTATCAAATAATGCATGATATTTATTACAGCATTTAGAAGTAATTAGATGTAATGTAACTACTCTGTAGGCCTACTTACAAATAAAAATAACAAACCCTATGGTATATACTGCTGTTGAGGTGGGATACGGGTAAGGTTAGGGACATGTTTGGTGGTATGGGTAGGTTTAAGGGTGGGTTAATGTGTAAGGGATCGAACAACAATTATAAATGTAATTAGAGAAATGAACTACATATGTAATGGCAAAGGTATTTTTAAACATAAGTACGATGTAAAAACATGCATGTACACAAAAAGTATATTGTACCAAGAGATTTATTTATATGTAAGTAAATAGTACTTAAGGCCACCTAATATAAAGTGGGACTGAACTTTATGGTGAGTCCCATTAAGATAGCAAATAAACATCTGTGCATATGCTAGTTATTTGTACTGTGTTTGTTGTTTTCTAATGTGCCGTCACTTTTAAACACAAATTGTAAATCTTGGCTCATGACTGAACACGCCTCACAAACAGACACTTCAGTGTGTTTTTCAGGCTGCATGCGGTACTCAGGTGTGTGCATGAGCTCTGCATTGCTGGCTGTATTTCACAACTAACTGCTCGTAAACACCTGTAAACACAAACCGTGCAGGTAAAACTAAACCTCCACAGGAATTTGTGCATTGTTCATGGCTTAAGCATTTAGAAAACAAACTTCAACATCCAGCATGAAAACTTTATTTTTTTCTGTGCTGAACTTCACCCAAAAATAAAGGTTCTGTCATCATTTACTCACCCTCAAGTAGTTCCAGATCTGTATGAATTTCTTTGTTCTGTTGGTCACCACTGACTTTCATAGGGAGGAAAAAAATACTATGGAAGTCAATGGTGACCCAAAACAGCCTGGTTACAAACTATCTTTAAACTATCTTCCTTTGTGTTTGGCAGAACCAAGAAATAAATGACGGCAGCATTTTAATTTTTGGGTGAACTATTTCTTTAAATGCACACACAGTATTTATATATATATGTAGTATATCTATATGTAGTTAAACAAAGCAGATGCCTTTTGAGTTGAGTGCGACAACACGTCCTTACCTGGACTCAAATGCATGCATGCACAGTATTCATAGAGGAAAATCTCACACCAGATATCTGATAATTATCATGCCACTGTGCCTCCTAACATATACAAGGAAGATGACTCAGTCACACATCCAGTGTGCCCACAGCTTACATTTACAGTTACGATGCATCATGACAAGCTCAGATTGACCAGACCCCAAGATTTCCATCCACATTTTAAAAATAAAATAATACAGCAGGGTGCAATATTAAAATATATAACATATAAATCATTTCCAGATTGAACTGTCATGCAGAGAGCAACAGATAATTGATGCATTAATCTTTCACAAAACAAAGGAATATTTAATACTAGGCAAAATAATACATAAAAAATGTCACGGCCTCTTGGCAGTTGCAGTGTTTTGGGCCTGTCTGACACATTTGGTGTATGTAGAAAAAAACCTTGAGCAGATGACGTGTGGTGTTATTTTGATGGTGGTGAGCTACTTCCCTGATCGACACAAAGCGGGGGACAAAATGTTCAGAACACTAGTAGTTTCGGTTTGAAAAACTGCACGCAAAAAATGGCAAGCGCAGTTGTGGGCGAGCATAATACTGCTGCTGCATGCTGGCATATAGACATATAGTTCAGAACACCTGACAGAAGTCGGCCTTTGAACCTTTAACGTCTGAAGTGCATGTGTTTGTACGTTACATAATCAGTACGTTGGGAAGTCAACAGCAGTTGTCTGAGAAAAGAAACCAAATGTAGACTAGTACAAACTAGTTTTGTAGATTTGATAAGCTGTCCTACATGGGTTTCCCTTTTCCTTCCTTGGTAAATAGCCTTGTGCACTGAATGACCCCTTGTTTGCAGACATCTGAAGGTATCTGTGCATCCCTGAAGGAGACAAGAGTGTACGCGTGTCTCCATATCACCAGAGGTTTTGTTCCTGTGTGATTTTCATCTGCAGTTTGGGGTGCTATACGCTGGACCGACTGATGCAGATAGAGATACGGATAATATGAAAACACCGTGGCTGTATTGTGTATGCAGCCAAATCTCTCTGTTCGACCACAATGTTCTCGAGACAGATGGAGTTATGCATGTCAACAGACAGCAGACGCTTCACATGCTTCCAAACACACCCGTAAACATCGCTGATCATCAACAGTTTACAGCCGTCGTCTATCAATACTGAACATTTACCACAACCACCATGTGACTACAAGGTGTAGTACTTAATGTTTTGTTTAATTTCAGGAGGTCATGTACCAGGCACTGTTTCAACAAGCAACTCTCTCTCTCGCCTTGGATTAACCAGAATGAAATTTCAAGAATGTGATTAAACACTTGTCTCGGCTGTTGACTGTGAACTTTGTTTTATTGTCTGACCTCGTGTGAGGGAACACTGTGTTCCAGACAATAAAGTAGGTCACACGTGGTTAAACACGGTCCTCTACATCCACCTACTGGATGTGTGAGGTACTGCATGCGTATAAACTAATTAATAGAAAGAATGGATCTGGCAAAAAAATACAAAAAGAAATATCCATTCATATTCTGTAAATTTTTAGCTTAATCCAATAATAAAAAAAAAATATTGAATATAAAACAGAAAAGGTTATAAGATACTTTTTCTTTTTTACTTTTTTTTAGTAAGCAAAGGAGACACTTATGACACTTGGCTTATGCTATATATAATTTTTATTTTTTTTCATTAAAGGCCTGGCTACAAACAATCCATTATTTAAGCATTTGCTTATTAGACTTTTTACTTGACTTTATCTTGAGTTTTTGAGTTGTTATATGATGGATATATATATATAGATTATATATTTTTTTCACCATTATTCTTTTAATAGCTATTATTTTATTTTTTGTTAAGAAATAGGTGGTTATGGTCATCAAGTATTCCAAAATAGTATTTTTATATATTTAAGTTTTTTTTAAATTTATTTTTATACATGTGATGGATTAAAAAAAAATAAAAATAAATTATATATATATATATATATATATATATATATATATTGCTATTATTCCACTATATTAAGTAAACACTGCAGTTACACAGTTACACACAGTTACTCAGTGTGTTACATAACCTTCAAGATATAAATCTGAAATCTGTCTTTATTTGTTTATATTTATCTTATTTAAAAATGTTCAGGGATGTAGAATAAGGTCATGTAGAATAAGGCATTAATATGTGCTTAATTACTACTAGTAAATGTCTAAAAAGCAACTAGTTAAGACTAGCTAAAACAAAGTGTTAGTAAATTGTCATGCTACCCAATTGGAAAATCACAATATGGTGCTTTAGTTGTTCATACACTGGAAAACTTTGTATTTAAATAAAGCGAAATCCCAAAATTTCTCCAACTCCTCACTCTACTATTCTTCTGAGAGATGGTTATCCACTATTCCTTCAGATTCTTGACTTAAAGGTGGAAAACAAACCATGTCAGAGAGAGAAGTGGACAAACTACATGCACAAAAGCTAGAGAACAACAACAAGTCCATCTCACAGTCCTTTAGCTCATTTGGCAGTTTGTTCACTGGTACACAGAGTACAAACTCCTGCTTCATCTCCGACAGTGAAGAGGAGACTATTGAAAGCACTGCATTTTGGCAGAGTGTCAAAAAAGAGCCACATCCGACACTGACAGAGTGTCCTAGTACACCTAAAGATCGAATGGCAAATAATTGCAGATGGATAATGAATCCTGAGCTTTTTACGAGGTTGTGAGTAGTTTGTAAGAAGTCAATCACACCTACAAAAAGTGCTGCAGAAAGCATGAAATGAAACAAATATTGGAAAACACTGACAGCCAAAAAGCTTATGGACTGAATAGCTGTCACTGCTGCAAGCAGAGGATTTGTTGCCCAACAGAAAGCTTGAAAAGCGCAGCATTTATCTGAAACAGAAACATTACATATAGTCAGAGCCACAGTCTTGTGGGCAGCACTTTCTTTAACTGCTCTGATCTGACTACAAAGGAAGAAAGACAAACAAGAAAAAAACAACAACATTTCTATACTTTTCAAGAACTTAAATTGCACTGTGATTGCAAAACCTTTCAAAGTATTTGCTATAGATTCTCTGCATGACAACTAGCCCCAGTAATCTTAAGTGGGACTTTTTTTGTTGTTTTTTCATGGTAAACAGAGCCTATTTGGTTCTCATTGCTCCAAATGCACAACATGCATATTTAGTATGAGTAAGCATAACCATAATAAGCATAACTAGCTTTGTTTATGCGCAAGACATCAACACATAGGCAGCAGATAAGTCCTCCAACAAGGATGGGCTTAGCTGCATGTGGGAGGGGCTTGTCAAAGTGAAACTTTAGGTTTACTATGAAGGTGTGGATTTGGATTTCATTTCTCTATTTCTAGGCAGTTTTCTCAGTGCCACTAAAATTGAACTATGTTTTAAACATCTTAAGCCATGCTGACAGAGTAATGATATTTAATGAGAATCATTTAGCAACAACAAACAATTACAATATATGCAACAGTCTCAGTCATGTTAGTATCATCAATATTTACTTCCACTGAATGAAAAATGATAAAATGTACTGAGACTAAAGAACATTGAATCTGGCCTGAAATTACTTTTCATTACATACATTAATTTGCATCCACAAAAAAAAAAGAAAGAAAATAAAAAAATCAATAGCTCCCTTGTCTGCATTAACCCATTTTTAGCCCAATATTAATTTTTATTTTTGGGACAAAATTAGACTGCATCTAGTCTCAGAATTAGCTTCATTTATCAAATACTTGCCCTTTAAATCTCTTTAATGGGAATAATGTTGCACAGGCTACAGACATGTTTAGGTGCAAGTTAATCAAGAACATTGTAAAATACAAATAACTTTCGGTTATAAGATAAAACGTTGGCTGCAATGTAATTAGCCTACAGATTCACCTCACTTTATCAGTGAATAAAATTGGTTTAGATGTCCCTATAAGAGCCCCGATGGAACTGTTCTTAAGCACTAACATTAGTATAATTAAACAAATCTCTAGGCGTAAGCTTAAGTGTTTGCATATGTGCGGCTATCTGTCATAACACACCATAATTATAAAACCTAATCATTTTAATCAAACAGCCTTTGAAATCAAGTGAACTCGGCGGTCAAAGTTGCGGCATTTACAGCAACGGCAGCAAAGGTGTTCGAAAGGAAATCTAAACTACAATAAAAAAGTATTAACATTATGTTACAAAATAATGCTAAATGATAAATGAACCAATCAGACCTGCAAACATGCAACTTCACATCTCTGCAGAGATAAAGCTATTATGCAATGCATAATTCACCTGTAATATAATATTGTAACTAAGGTTAGTACTAAAAACCAAGGAAGAATAATTATTGTAATAACAAATCATAATGATTATAAATGTGTTTGTTTGCATATGCAAACCGCGCCAGTTTACTTGCAGTATTTGTGTCCGCGGGGAAATCGATGCTGTTTCTTAGTAGCACTAATGTGCATTATTTACACCTAGAAAAATGTAGTTGAGAAACTTGCACGTACAGTTACGCGAGGAGCAGCAGAAATGTATAGCTACAAGTGAGTTACCGGGCAGATGTTCTCAAATAGACTAATCTACCAACCCACTTGTTTCATTTCTCAGTTGGCAAAACGTTGTCTACATGTGTAGGCACAGGCTCACAGATCTCTCCCATTTAGACAGCGTTTTGGTGCTATTCTTTGCAACTCGATGTTCCTCACCGCAGAAAAGGAATGAGATCCGGTTTCATCTTTTAGCAAATCTTCAGCTGTAACATGTCCTACACGTTAGCGAAGCAATTGATCGCCAATTCAAGCGCACGCTGACATTAATCCTGCTGAAAACCGCCAAGCCAGCGGCGCTAATTCAACACAAAGGCAGAAGCTATTTACATCCCCAAACAGTGAGCGAAATGATCCATGGTGGATACATGAATTCCCGTAACGTGATTAATGCGACCACCAGAAGACAGAGTTGGAAAATAAAGAGGCGAGATCAATACCGTCTTTATTGATAAGCTTTGCCCAATAAACTTGACATTTATCTGCTTAACGGATCTTTCGATACATCAGGCCGAGAAAAATATGTTTCCACGCTAACACTATTACACTTTGAAAAGGTCAAGGGAAAGAGGGGAAAAACTCTGTCAAATTACAGAGTACCGAGCTCTCCATTGTGCCTTTCCATTTGCCGCCTCGAAAAGCGCTTAGAATCAGGTTTGCTTTGCTTTTTTCTTTTTCTATTGAGGACAACATAGAGCCATCAAATCAGTGGCAGTTTGCTGTTTTGTGGAGAGAGTGCTCATGGCGGCCGGCGATTTTGCCTTGGACTAACTTACTTCGACCACAGCTCTTGGCTTTTAGCGTGCCGAAAAAGGAAGCTTTCACCTCTGCTTGCAATCATTTCATCTCTCATAAGGCAGATAATGCCCTTTTCCCCTCGGCTCCAATCTTCCGCCCCAATCAAGCGCTCTTCGCCGCACTTCCAAGTGGGCCCGCTGAGCGCAACCACGCTGCGATTTGAACGTCTTTCGGCCGCGTTCTGCAGGAGGAGGATCAATAAGAGGATTCAACGTGCAAAGCCGAGGTGACAGGCAAGACTGTGAGAAAGGAGAGCGTGACCTTTGAGAATACAATTTGAAGCATCTCCCAAGTACGCAGAGTTAACTCTGACACCCCGCTGCGCCTGCGCTCGTGGATCATTTATTTTCCTGGACAGTAGCAATTGGGGAAGGGAGTTGATCCTGGCAAACAAAGTCAGATGCATCAATTTCAACACAACCTGCGCTTGTGCCAAAGCTTCCACTTGTTTTCCTTTTCTTTTGTCTTTACCCATCAGCGTTTGACTGAGGGTTATTCGTAAAACACTTCTACGTCTCCTCGGCTTCCAGTCTGGCCCGAAATCACTTTTGCAGAGTGCTTTCTGGCTCCTTGCATTATCTTCCTTTCAATTACAGCCTAAGGCTCATCTACATAGTGCACATTGTAGGATTCACTCTCTTAGCCCGTGCTATTACACCACAACCCTGACAGGAAATCCATAGCCGTCCAGCGAAACGATTTAGCTTCCACTTTCCTAATGCAGGAGGAACTTGCGTGTCATTTCTTTTGTGAGAACCCTGATAAATATTTTAAAGGCTAAGGCCTTGTCTGGAGGGAAGGTTACTGTCAAAGAACTCAAAATTATAACCCTATATGGAGACGATCGATTTTTTTTTTTTTTTTAATTTTTCTTCCACCAGACAACATGCCTGACATTTCCTCCCTGCCCTGCCACCTCGGCGACATTTCTTGCTAATGCATTTCGTGCAACACCTGTTATCCATCATGAAATCTCCATGTTTCGAGACGCTTTCTGTAATCATCTGTGTCATTTCTTGAATTAGGCATTTTGAGCAAAGCCTGCAGGTGCGGATCGCAGTCAACAGGGGGCAGTGTGACCTGACAAATCAACAAGCAGGTCGGCGTGTCTGTGTCCCCCAATTGGCGCAGTCTTGTTTGAAGAAAAAATACTGCATTGCATTTAGGACGATTGTGTAGCAACAGCAGGATGAAATGCCTGTGGATTTCACACAGTCGCTGGCAGTCTGTGTTGTGCGCCTCAATTTTGTTTGGACAACCTCCTCTCCATGTATAATTAACATTGATACAATTACTATTCTTTATGTCTGGAGACACGCATAAATATAAACTGGGGCACACAGCGAGTTTACAGTGCGTTTGTGCAGGAGGTCTGCATTAATACTACACTGTAATGAACAACTCTCATTGTGCACTTCAAGGACAATCAAATTTACATTCATGCTTATTTTTGCATCCTAAAATTGCCTGCTTGAGACGCCACATAATTAGCACTCTGAAGAGTTCTGGTTGGCTGCTCCTCAGTTTCCACACGCTCATGTGCTGAATTATCAGTATGAGCAACACAAAGAGGATTTAACAGATTATCACTTGCCATTTCTTGGCAAAGTAACACTTTTTACTGAGGGTTTCTAACCAATAGGGGAGATGGTTTTTACTGCGATAATTATATATTCTCTTAAATATTATATATGTATATTTGTTCTTTCTTTTCTTTTTTGTGCTAAATGATAAATACAGTTAATTATACATGAATTGTTTAAATAAAAAAATGCATCAACACATTTTGAAGTATTATTATTAAAAATGACATGCAGAAATAAATGCACATTAGTTTTTTCATTTGGTTTCAGTTAAAACCAATTTTTTTTTTAATTAATTAAATAAATTATTAAAATAGTTTTTAAATAAAATGCATGTTATTTTTCACATGACATTGTCCACTTTTATAGACATCCAGACAATCTTAATGTAAAAGCGCTAGATTTCAGTCTTCTCTCGCCTGAAAACGTGACCTGAATCAGCTAGGCCGAAACCGAACCTTGAGCTTTTCCCAGAAAGAGACCATCCCTCATGTGAAATCATAGAGGCCTTGAGCTTCCATCTCATAAAAGCCATGTCACAGTGTCGACAGCCACACAAAAAGACACTTCCTGCAGAGATCTTACATTCTCGCGCACGCAGCCCGAATTACAAAGGAACTCCATTTGATCCTCTGTGAGTCAAGATGCAATTAGCACTACATTTTTGCATGCAAATTGAATTACTTGTTTCCATGGGACCTTAAGACCTCAAAGACATATTCCCTCTTGTCCCTGAAGCAATGTGGGTCTGGCAGCATTAACATTTGATAAGAAGGGTCGTTTACAACTCCCAGCAGCCTGCGAGACTCAGACAGTGACCTTTCAAACCACGGTAAATTTCAGACCTTTAAGATTTGCGCCGCTCTTGTCTGGACAATCGGAAATGTCCTTTCTGCCAGCGCAAAATGCATCCCTTTTTTCTTGAAATAACTCACATAACAGCATTAATTCTTTAACTCGCTATGGTTATTATTCATACGACACATGATGCATTTGGTAGAATGCTATTAGGTTACAGAGTTTGGGCCAACGCTCAGATCCTACTTCTTCGTTGCCAAAGAATCCATCTTTTGCATGTAAAGCATCACCTAACGTCTACAAAGCAACATTAGCGTGGATATTGCGGTGATTGATTTCATAACAATACAGTTGTATATCATCCTCTAGTGAAATCTCTTTAATCTAATTTGAGTGCATTGTAAAACGCTCTGCCCAGAGAGAGCAAGTGACAGGGAATAACAATCAGCTTCTTCCCAGGAGTGGGAAGCATCCAGGGAATCTGTTCTGAACAAGGCAAAAATTTGAGTAATATAATGTTAGCATATGCATATTCATCATTGCTGTTACATTATGTTCAACTTACAAAGGCTCCAACTGGTTGCATATTGCCAGCGGACTCGAGGACAGTGATAGACTCGAACAGCAAGATAACGCAATTTGTAGGGTGAGGTGTTTGTTGCCATAGGAAGAAAGATAGATAAATCATATCAAATAAATAAATAAATGCTGCAGGCGGCTGAGAATGTCTTTGGATATACTTCCTATCGGTTTGATAAGGAAATCACTGACGCTGAACCGCTTTGCCTCATGTGCTCAGAAACCAGAATGACATGTTTATTTTCCTGTGAAGCCAGATGTTGAAAGGATACGCAAGAATTAAACTAAAGTACAGTCTTAAAGTAGTGCATTTGCGGCTTCCTCACACAAAGGATCGATTGTGATTCATCACGACATTGGTTCTGTAGAAAACTTTGATTCAACTCGCTCTGTTCTCTGGCATCACCTCTAAACAGAATCGATGTGAAATTTGTGGGAAGTCTTGAAGCTGATCGGTTGAATTTCAGACACACACACACACACACACAGCATCAAAACCAGAACATCCTGCTTATGGCATCTTGTCTGCTTCGCTCTAACTACGAGAGTTCAGAGCCGGTAGTCTGACTGTATTTTCAAACCCTCATCTTCTTGGAATCTCCATCAATATTCTTCACTGGTTTCATAAAACTGCACTTCCAGCTTGAACTGCATCTCGTTCTGTAGCTTTTATTTGTACTTGGATTCTACAAATGGAGGCCTCTGTTTTCAGAGACTTCTTTCTGTCCTTTCTTTCTTAAGTACCTTTTATTTCTTTTTTTTATATTTTCCTTTCCTTGCTCATTTCTTTCTCCATTTTCTTCCTTCCATCCTACTTTCCTATGTTCTTTCCCTCATTACTTTGTTTCCTTGCCTCATTAATTTTGTCTGTATTTCCTTAATTCTATCCCACTTTCTTTTTCAAATTCCTTTTTCTTTCCTTTACTTCATTGCTTTTTCCCCGTCTTCCTTCCTACTCTATTTCTTTTAACATTTCCTTTATTTTTCCTCATTCCTTTTTATTTCCCCTCCATTCCTTTATTCTATTCTTCATTTCATACTTCCTTCCCTTTATCCATCACCCATTTATTTTCCCCTTTTCATCTATTTTGGATTTTTGATAAAACTTTAGTTGCTTATTAGAACAACTATTATAACATATTGGCTGTCTATTAATACTTTTGCACATATTCTGCATGACCTTTTTCTATATCCCTAGTTCTATCCAATACCTAAACTTAACAACTGCCTCACTAACTACTAATACTCAGTAAACTAGTAGTAAATTGAGGGTAAAGTTCTAGTTATAATAGACCGGATGTTTTCCTCTTCCATAATTTCTTCCCGATTTCTACTTTTATTTCCATTCTATCTCCTTTAATTTTTTTCTTTAGCTCCTTTCTTCCTTCCTCCTCTTCCTTCATCCATGCATTGCTCTGCTCTGTCCCTTCTATCAATCTTTATTATAATTACTTCCTTCATAATATCCTATATTTTGCCCTTTTCCTTTTTCTGGTCTGCCATGCTTTTCTCCTTCCCGTCACTCATTAATTTCTCAATTTATTTCTTTTTGTCTTTTTCCTTTTTTCTCTTCTTTTCTTTATTTCCTTTCACTTTCCCACTCTTTTCATTTCTTTGTCTTTACACATTTATCATTCTTTCGGCATGGTGATTTTTACCTTGTTTGATGCCAGACTCACTCATTACAGTGAAGTCCTAGAGGAACGGCACAGGTTTGCTGCCAAGCAAATGACTGCTCCCACAGCACACAGTGTTTGCTGTTCCCTCTCTCTTGCCTGTGGTGGTGTTATTGGAGTAGGTACCACAAGGACACAGTAAAAACCAAAGGATTTGTCCAACAAGCTTTAGTCTGCCATGGCTCTGCAGCAGTTACACAGAGACGGCAGTTCTAGACCAACAAATATGAACATCAATCCGTCCAAAATAAATAAATAAATAAATAAATCACAAGGGCAACATGGGGACCTATAGTCCAAACACTAAATTTAACATTGATATGCAGCACATCACTAAGAACTAGCTAAAATGAAGTTGGGAATGGGAAAGAAGCATGTCTACTTTGAATTTGATGCATGAAATCAATAGCCTTTGTATAAAACAGGAAATCCCCAGTTTAAAATGCTAGGGGAAAAAAAAAAAACAGTTTGGCATAACTACGAATGAGCAGCCTTCAAGAGCAATGGAGATAAGACTAATGGGAATTGTGTGATGTTTGAGGCTTGATAGGTGTTGATGAAGGGGATTTGAAAAGGATACGGCTAGATAGTGATCCTACATAATCTGTTTCCCTTCATATCGAACATTTAGCCTAGCGTGATGGGCATGGTGCTCAGGGACCAGTGCTTGCTGAAGATCAGAAATCCAGTTGCGAGACCTATACTGTAGGCCTGTCTGTTTCAGCATGCTGACATAGTGTAATCAGCACACTGTCAGGCAGTAAAAAGAAGGAGTAAAGCAGTCTTCTGTAGAGCGCTCAGCCTATGCTAATAAGCTTTGTGCGTCCTGTTTGCAGCCAGGCAAATGATGTATAACAGGATGGGGAGAAAAAGAAAGGTTCTTAATGTCACCGCCGGGTTGAAGGTATTTCTTCAACATTTCCTCTGTGGAATCTCTGCAAATTTACCAAGTGCACACTCTCACTTTCTGGTGAGATTAGGTGGCTGTCGGAACTGTCCCCGTCTAATGACAGCGCTTTAATGAGCGGTCATTTCTCCCCGGCTGCTCGCTGCTGGGGGGGAGGAGTGAATGAGCTCGGGAGGGAGTCAGGGAGACCGGGACTGGCTCTCTGAAATATCCCCTGCTGGAAGGGGAACGGATGTTCAGATACAGCTCCCTGGGCAACGGCGCCACGTCTACAAGCTGTGTGCGCCAGCCCTCTCCGACTTGAAGTTTCTCCGACCACAGCGAGGCCAATTAGGGGTGCGCTGTTGAAAGAGCAGCAATTATTCTTTCGCACGACACGCATGGCTCCTGCATTCCACCCATTATTATCTCCTGGCTCCCCCTCTGTGAAAAGCTGGCAAACTCTTCACGCATCCCTACTCCTATGAGCTTCAGTGAGTCTAGCTGTCCAAAGCTGGAGACCGGCAATGACAGCGCTGAGGTGTCTGGGCTAAAATAGGGCATGAAATAAAAGCAAGCAAGGGAGTGATTAGGAGAAGACCAGGGAAAAGACAGTGCTGGTTTCAGTCGTTGCCTCCTGCTTGCAGAACATCCCTTGTTCGGATTCACAATAATTGCTTACTCCACGTCAAGGCACGATGCAAGCTGAGGCACCAGAGATTAAAGATAAGAATTGGTGGTGGTGTTTTACACCATGGGCTGAGCGATATGCAGATGGCTTCTAAAGCCGTCCTTCGAATGAACCGTGCACTGAAAAAGCTCATGGTACGCCTCATCCAAGATGGCACATTTCACCGTAGGAGCTTCTACACCCTTGTGCTGGGATTTACATCTGCCTTTGGCGCTGACTCCCCGTAGTCACCCTATCTTCAACCGAGTCATATAAGTAGACAGCTGAGGGGCTGGAATCAGAGGCCTCCTGTGAGGAGGTTGCTTGGGGAAATGTAAAACAGCTTTTTAATACAAGACAAATCAATCAGACACATTACGTAGATGTAACTTGATGGTAAGAAGCGATCGTAGCGACGGCGAGCAATTAGTTTGTGGCTTAGCGCTCGGATCCTGAAGAGATTTCACCTTGTCTTCCTCTGAAGAACTCCTGTAGCTTCTTTCATATCCTCGCTTCAAAACAAAATTCATGTTTCTCCTTTAGATAGAGGTATTGATGAAAAATAAAGCTAGTCTCTGTGAGAGGGTTTCCGACGGTGGTACAGAATAAGATACTCCTCAATTCACAGTGACCTTTGAGCTTTCAAGTCTTTGATTTTTTTTTCTCTTCCTCTTTTCAGACAGTCAAGGATCCACTCTGTTGGTGATATTACTGGAAAGGCTAGATGATAATAAAGGAAATTTTGATGGGGCGCACAGCCTGCTTTCTTCCCTCTTGTGACACCGTGAAAAAAAAAAAGTTCCGTGACTGAGCAATTCACTCCTTTCATCTTGGTCTGACATGTCTTGCTAGCTTTTAGTTTATTCACTCAGGAATCATCTTCTGGCCGCCAAGAGGCGTAGCTGGACTTCACCGCTCCATAGAAGCAAACTCTCTCGTCTCTTTGACCTGTCTGAGCGTTTATTCTTTTGAAATGCTTTTCCAAATAGCTCTGTCCACTGACTCAAACCCTGAAACCCAATCATTGACAGCAGAGAACAACAAAACGTTCCCAGGGCTGTCATTTACAACGGACACACAACCACAGAAGCTTGTTTTACAGCTCTTTTGAGATAATCAATGAGTGACTTGGCAGCACCGAGGTCCTATTGAGGCACATTTCCCACTCGCTCCCTTCCTTTCTCCGTTTCTGTCCTGTCCTCACTCAGTCTCTCTCTCTCATTGTTCTCAAATAAATTGATTTGACGGTTTTGCTGTGTTTGATAACATGAGAAAGCCAATGAAATCTGTCAAAACGAGCGCCATCATCCACCGTCCCTTCAACACATACATTCACAGCCCTGCTTAAACGATTGTTTATTACTAAGACTAATTTAGTTCAACAGGCAACTATACATGCTGTAACCATTCCGGCTGATGCCAGAAGATGGAAGACAGTCGGGCCAAGATTGCGGTGGAAGACGGATAGCTTTTAACGCTTAGATAAGAGAGACATGCTGAAATAAGTCACAGCCATCTAGAAGACATAAAATCGAGTGGCACTGCCCAGTCCTGTCACACAGCGACTCAGGATAAATTGATGCGTGGCCTGTCCACTGGGGCTTCTAATTGTATTTTCTTTTACGTGGTAGGTTTTGTCAGGGTGCATCTGTCATGTATGACATCTGTAAAATGACAGCCTTTCTCGAGTGCGGAAAGGAGGCTTCTGGGTGTGGGAGATCATGATACCCATGAATTTTTTGCTCAGACATCACTTCAGTGGTTTTTAACCATGATGAAACCCACCATGGATGTTGTTGTTTTTTTTTTTAACTGATAGTGTCATTCTCTTTTTGGCCATCTACATCCCTGCCACAGAAGTTTGCTTTTAATTTCCATTGTCACAACATAAACGTCAAGTCATTTCTACATGCTTTTGAATGAGTGTCTCAAGCAGTCTTTTCAAATACTATCAATTTTCTATAGCACCATTTGATGACAAGGTACATACTTAACATCAACAGAAAACCGAGGCTTACGTCTGTATGTGAATTACAGAATATTACAGACACCAAAGCTATGAAATAACACACTTTCACAGCCATTAGAGTACTGTGCACTTTTCTGTGATCTTTATGTTCTACGTTTATATTTTACTGGCACGCCAATTTGCTTAAAAAAAAAATGGCACCAAACTAACACAACCCTTGCTGTGACTGGAACATAAATGCAATCTTTTCAACTGAGGGTCTTACAACAAGAGGTCTTGTGCAGCATTTAGAGTTCAGCTGTACAGTAGAGACATAATTTAATACAGTAGAACTGCAAAGTTATATCTGTATCTCTTAGAGCCCCACCTGTCATTTGAAGTGGCACTCTTCCAATAGTCCAAACACAGCTCCCTAAACCTCTGAACTACGTCTGAATACATCTGACTTTTATCTCTGGGGTGCATGAGCAACACCACACTAAAAGAAACATGCTACAAAGAGAAACATACGACTTTTGGAAGAAAAGAACAAGCAGAATTTTATGCCGTCTGCAGCACGGTCACAGCTTAAAAACTGGCTGGTTTTCACATTTCACTTGCCTTTACATGCATTTTCTGTTTAATAATTAATGGATTTAATAATTACAGCATAGTGCAAACTTTTGTGTACGAGTGTAATTCTACTGATTTTATTTTCACCTTAAAATCCCATTCAAAAAAGATATGGTCCATACGGAATGAGATATACTGTATTGATTGAATCTATTTCTTCGTCAGTCATGTTTATTCTGTCATGAATCAGTCGTCTAATAATAAAATCTCTGTATCATTTATTTATTATTTGGACGATTTGAAATGCGGAAAAAAACGGCTATGCATTCACTTCATTCCCTACAGTTACAGAGTTACAGAGAACTGCAAAATAAACCCAGATGAGAGTTATTACATGGATGTTCGCTAAATAAATACATACATGGAAATTAGACATTGATTGTTTTGTTTTGCTTATAATTTCCTGCTGTATATTTTCTAACAGGTTCAGAAAATAATAAAATATACAATGTACACTGCAAACAGTCTAACACAAATTTAAATACATTCGAGTTCATTTTCATTACAATGCATGATGGCACAAGTAGCCTTTGCATTAAACAAGCTAATAACAAAATAGCGTCCTTCTCTGGCAAAAAGTAAAATTAAAAAGGACAGTGAACCTGCAATGTACACCCCAAAATCAACACTGCAATAATTTTAAAGTACCTTTAAAATGTAATGACAATTAGCTCAGTGTCCAGCAATGTGCTGTGGACCGATGCTATAATTACAAAAATCTCATTTCATTATCCTAAATTATTACACAACCCTCTGGAGTACTTATTTCTTATTGGCCAGCTTCATAAATTTGTATTTCTGCACACTAACCACTAAACTGACCGTCCCAGGCAACCGATTTCCTACATGGCTGTGGTGGTTTCATGTCTTGCATATCACCCTGCGGTCTCTTTCTCCTCACATAATAAAAGAATTTCAACTCAAATCAATATTTGATGCCCAATTATTTATTTATTTGACAGGTAGCCATGTAATAAGCTGGATAATGTAGAGTCACCCGGTCATTTCAGCAAAATAAACCCTATTCAGCGTGATACATGACTCCTGTTTATCTTACAATAATGACCTTTACAGAAAAACTATATAAGCGCATGTTAAAAGCACTGCAGTTTATGGACTAGGAGCTTTGCAACCACCCAAAACCTTCTGTGGTAAATAGAGGGGGAAGAGAAGAGATGGAGAGGTTAAAAGAGAGAGAGGGAAGGGGAGAGAGAGAGATTTATGTAGGAAGAAAAATTACCTTTGTCGCACAGATGGACAGTGGTAAATGGTGCGTCATTCTGCAGTAATTTACAAATCGCGGAGTGGAAACAAAATTAGATTAAGAGGGTACGTTGAAATGGACCTGCTAAACATCACTATTAATTACACTGTTGTCAAGGGCGAAAATTATTTATTTTCATGGCAGAGGGGAAAACAAAGGCTGTTGGTGGGTTTAAATGGGTTTACAGGCATTTTTCACTTGAGCAACCTCAAGAAAAACATACAAGGAAAACATAGATTTTCAATTAAAGGACACTAATGTGTACATTACTACTGAAGCAATAAACTTTCTGACTTATGGTGAGCAGCAAGAACAACAAAGACACCGCAGCTTTACGACTCATTGCAGATATTAATGAGCAAGAAAATGTGGGTTTTCGCAGCTCCGAAGATCAACCTTTTTGGATGCTTTCCATTAAATTAGTATCTTCATATTCTCAATTCAGTCATGCATAAAAGGACAGATACCACCCTCACTCAAAAGAAAAAAAAAAAAAATTCACATCTGGTTTAAAAAAAAAAAAAAAAAAAAGAGACCGAGAGATATCTTGCCTGTGAGACCTTGTGTCATTTTTTTGTTTTCTAATTGTAAAAGCAGAAGAGAAACTCTGGGAGGCTGTCAGAGCAATGAAGATCTCACGCTGACAGCGCGGTGAACTTCTCTGCGAGCCGGTCCGTCCAATTCCAGCCTGAGCGCCGCTCATTAGGGCACGTCTGCGCAGGCACCCGGTCCACCCCAACGCAGGCATCCAGCGGGGCATCTGGCAGGGCTACACTTCAGGTCAGTCTATCTGAGAAGGGAGCGCATCAGCGGCCACTTCATGGATGGCACGCTGTCTGCGGCTGACAGCTTGTCATTTATCACAGCTGAGCAGTGGCGTCAGGTGGGATCATGATTAATTTCACTTTACCACTTTCAGAAATAAGCCCTATAAATCATCTTAAGCTCTGTGCGCAAGTTTTGTTGTAGCCACATGACAAATCTTCACCACATCCCGCTCCGCCTCAGCGGCCTACAATGGGTCCTGCCACACGGCTCACAAAAACCAGCCAGCGATGGCCAGGAAGGAGAGTGACATTTCGTAAATACCCCGAAGGACTATTAAAGCAAGACGGTTAGAGCCCACGGCGACGACTGAAGAAACCGCATCGTCCATTTGCAAAGATAAATGCCTAGCAGTCTTTCTTCACTGTCTATCTGTTGGGGGCTGAATGTTTTTAGCTTCAGCTTTATTTGGCGTCCTTATACACGCTAATGATATAGACGTGTCATTGAAATGTAAAACAGACTTTAATCAAATGTGGGTGGAGAAAGTGTGCTCTTCATAAGTCAAGAGTTACCGCGACATCTCCGGCAGCGCAGGTGGCGGGCGGCATGCCAATCCATCAGTGTGCTTACTAACAGTTTTTATATCACTTTAATCAGATGTCTTGGACTATGAGCTAAAATTGTGTTCTGTTTTTACAGGGTGAGTGCTCCAGTCATTTTAAAAGCATCTAATTGATGCCCATGTCACATCTAAAGTTATCATCTTTCGCTGAGATGCTGTTTTTCTTTCCAGCTTTGGATGCCAGGCTACTTAATTAAGTGATGACTTCTAAATTTAAATCAGATCGCTTGATACGCACTACACTTTTTTTTTTCCTCTTTAAAGGCGTCAAGGAACCGATTCACTCAGGAATATATTCAGTAGCCAAGCATGATGCTATCCCTTAATCTATTGTCCACCGCCTCCATATCTCTTTTCAGGATGGCGGGTAATACTTCAGGACGGATGCCCTACATGCTAGAGTAATGTGACACTTAAACGATTTCCTCATAAGGCCCGGTGACAGATAGCGGAGGGTAAACAGCTGCTGCATGTTACATTTTCTTTCCGCTCTGTCTGCATTTCAATGGCCGCACTTTGCTCCAATTTATTCCCATCTCGGAGATATAGACCGTTTCCAACTGTGCCTAAATCCATATTCCCCAATAACACAGTATGCACTTCCCTGGTGAACTCGACAAATGCCACACAATCAGGGCTCCCCAGCTGCTAAGCTATGCCCCACAACACTTCGCTCAGGCACAGAAGCAAGTGAAGCTAATCGATTCCAAGGTTGTGCCTCTCAACCAAATGTAGTCCTGTTTTTAGGAAGTAGTCCCTGAAAAGGAACTCAAAATTACACACATCGCATGGAAAGAAGGGGAAAATAGAAATGCTAGATGAGAGAGAGAGAGAGAGAGAGAGAAATGTATTTATTTTTTCTTCTTTTCATTCGAGAATAAAGGCAGAAAACATTTTGTATGCAACAGAGGGGCTGGTTTTGAGCACTTTGTATAATTTCCTATTAAAGTGAAAAAGTTTGCATGGCTAAATACAATATGGTTGGAATTTCTAACTTACAGAATGTCAAATTATAAAAAAATTATATATATATATATATATAATATATACACACAGTGCCCTCCACTAATATTGGCACTCTTGGTAAATCTGAGCAAAGGTGGCTGTGAAAATAAATCTGCATTGTTTATCCTTTTGATCTTTCATTCAAAAAAAAATTTCCAATAACTGTTGATCACAATTATTGGCACCCCTAGAATTTTTTATGAGTAATATCTCTGAAGTATATTCCCCATTTATATTCACAATTTTAAGCAGGGTGATCCAGGGTGATTATGAACATGAAATTATCAAGCCATGGTTTCTTGTTTCACAGAAATATATATAGGAGGGAAAACAAAGGGCAAATTCCCTTAATCAACACCACAATGACAAAAAACTAATAATATATTTATGATGTGCAGCAAAACATAATTGAGCTTCACGAATTAGTGAAGTGACTTTGAAAAAAAAAAAAAAAAGCGAGAGCAGTAAAAATGACATTTTCCACCATCAGGGAAATAATTAAGAATTTCCAATCAACGTAAATTGTTATGAAACTGTCTGGAAGAGGATGTGTCTTTATATCATCCTAATACATGGTGAGGAGTAGAGTTTGAGTGGCTAAAGACTCTTTGAAGATATTATAGCTGGAGAATTGCAGAAAATAGTCGAGTCTCATGGTCAGAAACAGCCTCTACATCAACACATGTTGTTCAGGAGGGTTTAAGAAAATTTCTCCTCGCTCATCCAAAAACAATTTCCAGCATGTTCAGTTGTCAGACAGGACTGAAACTACAAATGGGACTGGCTTCTATGATCAGATGAAACTAAAAAATGAGCCTTTTAGCAGCAATCACTCAAGATGGGTTTGGTGAACACAGGGATAAAAAGTTCTCCATGT
>JAUMHI010000012.1:4737792-4750096 GCA_032359435.1 Enteromius unitaeniatus
TCAATGATAGGTTAGAATTTTGTAAATTTTTTGAATGAAAGATCAAAAGGATAAACAATGCAGATTTATTTTCACAGGCATCTTTGCTCAGATTTACCAAGGGTGCCAATATTAGTGGAGGGCACTGTAAATGTATATCTATATTATACACACACACACACACACACATTCATTCACCACTTTTAATACCTGCCACAAAATGCATTAAATATTAAATTAAGCATGTTCCAGTCCCAAATGCATACAAAACTCAAAGCACACACAGAGATGGAGCTGCAAGTGAAGACAAGTGAGATACTAAAAACACTGTATCGTGATCTGCACGTGTAAAGAGCACAGTGAAGTGCTTTGCTCTGAAAGAAAAGGCATAACAGACCATATACTTCATTAACATACTGCACACACCGTGGAATAAACTTGCTGTTAAAGAGAATGCTAGGTGTATCAATACTGCAGGAAAAAAATCTATTATTCAAACCATTTTACATATTTTTAATAAATAGGTAATCTAACTAATGGCTGCTATAGGATATTTATATTCTCATTGAAGTATTCTTGTTCTGAAGTTTTAATTAGCTGCAATAAATAAACCATTTGTGCTCCACCTCAACAGATGTGCACTACGGTGTTTCATAATATTTGCCATGGAGGTATATGGTAGGTGTCAGCAACGGTACCTCTCAAAGTCTCCCCGATAGAAGTAAACAAACACAATGAAAAAAATAAATATTTCAGAACTTCATCATTGTGACCTGTTTTCTATATTGCACAAACTCCTCTCCTCACAGAAGCTCCCGAGACGCCATCATTTATAGCTTTGAGCTACAGTAACTGCGAGATATGATTGCTTTGAGCACTTCTCATGCGCAGAACTTTCAGCCGGTGCAAATGAAACTAATTTGACTGGGGAAAGAATGGCTTAATGCATTTTGAGTGCTTTTCGCAAGCTTGGCATTTGTATGGGTGTCTCGCACACGTGCAATCGCCACCGTTGTTGTTGCTGAGTTGGGAGGGCCAGGCTCGGATTGCCATCGCCACAGGCAGAGGGCCAACTGCGGTATCAGGGTGCTGGGAGGGTATCCCATAAAAATGCATGGCCACATGCTGCTTCCAAAGGCTTTTCATCTTCCCTCTGTCTGCCGAGCCACAAACACCTGGAGCACAAGGGGAGTCCGGAGTGCATGTGTGTGTACAAGGAGGGATATGCACACACACTGGGATGCGGGGGCTTTGTCCGCCCGTCTGCCGGTCAGCTCTCTGACTGCTTATTAATTTAGAAGTGTTTGCAGTCTCTAGGGACAGAGAGATAAATGCCAGCAGCAGAGCCAGGCCTTCGGTGAACTCATAAAACCTATTAAAGGAAGCTGTTCATCACCTCCATCAGCAGGCCTGATTATGGCCAGGGCCAGTTGTAAACCTCCACAGCCCTCAGCGTAGCCCCAGACACACCACTCACTCTGCTAGCAGCCCTCCGAAAGCCGCGCTGCCCACCCAGCGGCTCCCATTACACTGAGAGATGAGACGGCGGTCCCGACTACATACGGGATTTATCGACAGACGCAAGCTCTGCGCCGTAGCTTCAGATGCCAGTCACTGCGGGTTTAGCGCTTCGCCTCACAATTGCATTATGTGCATGTGTCAACGGTGTTGTATTATCATACAAATACTTGCGAGATGAACATTTATTAAAAAAAGAAGACGCTCGCTGCCTCTTGCGGTTGCCACAAATACAAGATAAAGATAAACTCATCACCCTCCATCAGATTTCCCCTCGGTTTTGCTTGTATCAGCAAGCGAGCGCACCAGCCAGGACGCTACTGCATGTAGTTTTGTTCTATTAGGAGGTTACATTCGCAGCGCACCCCTCCCCTCCTGTGATGTATTTCGCTTATTTGTGTCTTTACGCATCACAAGCGGCGTTTAGAAGCTCTTGCCCGCAGAGAGCAGGGAAACGACGTGCCAAGGCATCAGTCAAAGACCGAACCTACTTTACAATCAAACATTATGAACTGCTGTTGGAATTAGGACAGCTTCCAGGGAACTAGGGGACACAAAATTATCCAAATCCCATTAATCTTTTTTGAGAGAGATGCTGACATTTTGTAGTCTAATTAAAAATGCCACACAATGAATTTTCCAATGGTAACAATAATTAGCAATTGTCTAGGGACAAGAAAAGGGGACACAAATGCAACGGCTATGCCGTATACGTGCTTGGCTTTTTGCTTATCGCAGTCAGATGGGGGAAAAGGGCTCTTTGATGCATTGAGGTTCCGCGTGTTATTATGGTCACACATTCTCTGAACTTCAATTAATTAAGTAGCGCAAAATGCCACTGCATGCTGCGAATAATTTTGATTAATGCACCCATTAAATTATCTGTTGCTATCATAATCAGCAATTTCCAAGGAAAATTTCCCTAGTGATTATTATTATATTATATGTATTATATTATATTTGCTAGAACCATGCAGGTCTGTTTATATAACATGCAAAATGCAACATAATACATCTAGATTCCAAAACATTTGTTCTGAATAGGGCCTATATAATACAGCTCTGGAAAAAAATAAGAGACCACTGCAATTTACTCCTAAATCAGTATCTCTATAAGTATGACAAGCATTTCATGCCAGTCTTTGTTAAATTTTTACACAAACATACCTAATTCTGTTTATTGAGGTAATTATTTGGTGAGCAAATCTAATCTGAATCTAAATGTATTTAATGGGGAAAGTATAAAAAGCACCGCTGTAATCAACACTATTCTCTTGCAGTGAGATCAGTTGGATGGTAAAAAAATGATAGAAGTCTTTCAAAAGTAATTAGAAATTTAAAAATAAACACTAAACATGCCAAAACAGTGAATAGAAATGTAAATCAAGAAAAAAAGGCCTCAATTCTAGCTTTACTGGCACAAGGATTCAGAGAGCGTCAAGTTGCTTCTATCTTTAATATTTAAAAGACACAGTTCACAAAAAATGAAACAAACGTGCATTGTTTTGTATTGGTGGTGTATTGGTGAGATGAACAGTTTTAAGAATAAAAGGCAAAAGAAACAGATTTGTCTGCAGTGATCTTATTTTTTTTCCAGAGCTGTATACACTGCCCTCCAAAAGTTTGGAAATGCTCTAGAAAAGTGGGGTTTTGGACATAAACAGTTTATACAGTTCTGCATAATATGGGCATTCGAGCTGTCAGTTTATACAAACGCTAACTCACTCCAGACCTCCTGAAGGATTGCCCAAAGATGATTCTCACTGATTGGACACTTCTTACAGAGACATCACTGTCCAGTTCCTCCCATTTTCTGCTTTGTTAGAAAATATGGCCATGCAGAATAAGACAATAATGTGTTTTATAAAGTACTAATAATCACCCAATATGCTAGCAGTAGCTGGACCTTAAAGCGTTAAATCATTATATTATATATAACTGTTTGCAATAATGACTAATCAAATCCCAAATTACATGGTGATAATTAATTCAGAACTTAAATGCCTATAAGCATTTTATAGTATATTGTATTCCTTACCAATGTATTCAATGTATTCCATTTTATCATCATGGTGCTTGCAAAGTTGCCACAGAATAGAATTGAATAGAGTATGTGTAATTGTCTATGTACATAGTTACCCAGTCTAAAGTCATTTGCATTTCCTCATTACATTGCATTATCAACTGGAGAACGGAAGGGCCAAAATGACATCTCCAATCCAGATGCCAGGGCCAATCATGATGTGAAACTGCCAAGTGATGCACTCCTTAAGATCCATCCATCTGTCACTCCAATTCCCTGGTCAGCAAATCATCTCTTTTCCAAAGACACATGTGAAGCAGACTTCTCCTACCCACTTTAATCATCACTCCGTGCTCGAAATAACAGAGGCTGTCCCGTAGACCGCTGTCGTTTCTGGTGATCATAACAGATAATTACCCGCCTCCCTGGACAGCCATACTGCACATCTCTCCCAGAAGCACTATCTCCTAGTGAATGTGCTGTACTCGTGAAAGCTCGGTGTGTGAGTAACGAGCTAGAAGTGGCAGTGATTCAGTCCCTTATGTCACCCAGATAGTCTTCAGATGGCAAGCAAAGGTAAGTCAAACTTCACCTACAAAAAATGACTTTTTATCTTGAGGAGGAGGATGAATTAATCAATAAAAAGGATGACCAGTAAAAAATGGTCCGCTCATAATTCCTCACAGGTGGCAGGTCTGGATCTGAGCGTGCGTTTTGGCAACAGGGGGCACTGTTGCTGTTCTGAAGGAGAGAGCTGGCAGCTTGCCGCAGTGAGTGAGTGACCAAAGCAAAATCATTGCTCAGTGACCGACGGGGAAGCTACACTGATCGCCATTGATCCTTTAGTGCTGTCCCCTAGCTTGACCACTGCCCTTGTGCCCGTGCAAGGCTAGCACAGTTTTATCAAACTGGACCACTGCATTTCAGCTGATACACAATAACCCCATTACTGTACCTGTGTGTGCAATAAGGAGAAAGTCAAACCAGAGACCTCGGATGCACAGAGAATGCTCTGCATATTACCTAGATAGTCTACACTCTCCTTATCGGTTTGCATTAGTGGGAATGTGAGATATGACATGCAAGGTATTAGAGGGATTTATTTGGTCTGACATTATAAAACTGCTCAAATTGTTAAGAAAATTTAATTAGGAGGGAAATGAGGGAGTTATTACTGTGGTTCCTCCAAACTGTAAATTCAACCAGGCTAGATTATTCAGTTATGACTGTGCATAAATTGCTGTACATTAGATGCATGTATTATTTGTCAATGAATTAAGAGTTGCGGTAACACTTTATAATAGTTAACACTTGATAACTATTGACAACCTTTCCCCTCAATAAATTCTTAATTTGCTGCTTATTAATAGTTAGTAAGGTAGTTGTTAAGTTTAGATATTGGTAAGGATTATGGATGTAGAATAAAGCATTAATATATGCTTAATTACCACTAATAAATGGCTAATATTGTAGTAATATGCATGCTAATAAGCAACTAATAGGTGTTATCTTAAAATAACCATGTTACCAGAGTTACAATTACTAAATGAAACAGAAATAAACCTGTTACGATTAGTTGACAAAAAGCAATATACATTGCATGCTACTAAAGGTTTGGTGGGGGGGGGGGGGGGGAATAAACATTTCTAGTCTCAACGAAAGCACAATTGACTAAGAGTAAGAAAGTAATTATATAACGTATGAAAATTACAAAATATTTTTTCGTCAAGTTTAGGATTAAGTTTAGGATTAATACATATGTGATTTATAAGTATTAATAAACAACCCATATGCTATTACTATGTATGCTAACAAACAACTAGGTAACCCTAACCCTAGTAGTGACAATTTGTCATAAAAAAAGAAACCAAATAATCTGATATACAAAGTCATTCATTTATAAGTCATCAAGTATATAATATAAATATGCTAGTATAGATAGATAGATAGAACGATAGATATAACGACAGTATGATAGATAGAACGATAGATATAGATAGAACAATAGATAGAACGATAGATAGAACGATAGAACGATAGATAGATAGATTTACATCGGACAGACAGATAGATTCAGCTGGCTGGTTTAACCAATCATTTTATTTGCTAGACACATCCACAGGCACAAGCTCCCACACAAACAAAACCAAACATGAACCATCCACATCCACTAACATCTCAAACAAAATCTATAATCAAGATCCTGTGCTCCACCCCCTCCAGTGAGGCCAATTGGTATTCTGGACATCCTCAGCCCCCTGTTGCGTTCCCAATCTCCAACCAGGAAAGAGAGAAAAGAGGTCACTAAGCCCTAGGATGGAAGATGCCTGGCGATGGATTAATGGCTGGGAGAACAAATGAAGTCTTGGAGAGAGTTTATATCTTTCAATACAAAGCAGAAAAGTGGATGGCTATTTTGTTTTATACCGGTCCTCTGCACACTTTGCCTGCATTAGCACACCTCTGAAACAGCACTGACTTTCACCGTACATGAGAAGGAGAATAGGATGAAATCTACTTACTGCATTGAAATGAGGTAACGCACATCTTTCGAGTGAAATTGAGTGTTGTTGGCAGTACAGTGGAGTGGGGCTAGGATTGAAATTGGATCGCGGTGTAGGATGATAAGTTATTTTTAACACAACAAGCTCAAGTTATGGCAGGAAATATTGTAGGAAAGAGGTTGAAATATAAAAAAAAAGATATGGAAAAATATATAATGCATATTTTATTTTAACAGCAAGCAAACGAGCTTGCAATTACTAATTTAACAAAGAAAACATGCCCTAGTTTGCACAAAACAATCATATGAACGGTAACTCCGAACGGATACGATTACTGCAATAAAACAACATCAAGCAACAGTAAACAGAAATGCTAATTCTATTCATTATCACTAAGAGCTATTTCTATTTGCATATTCAATGTCCCACAGTCCAGGTTTGACTGGCATATCCAAATATACCGCCAGAGAGAATACAGCCTCAAGGGCACTGCTCACTGGCAGATGCTACAAATACTGTAACAGACAAAAGCTCTGTTGATGTTGTGTAACGTGAATAACAAAGCAATAGGGTATGCTGGGGCTAAAGGCCTCTGGGGTAGAAAAAGCCCTTTTGATTTTATTTTCTTTCTCAACTCAAAACCACACACAGCTAACCATCACAGTGCTTTCCTAAACTCTTTGTTCATCTATGTGCTCTGTAAAACAGGCCTGATCCACGAGGTCATTGTAAGATGCCTGAAAGCACAAATGTATTTTGAGAAAAAAAGTGGTAACTGTTAATATTTAATGAAGGTGAGCAAACATAAGCGTATAATAAACTGTTAATGATGAATAAATATTGTAACAAATCCATTGCTTATTGCTAATGATGCAGTTTTATTAAGTGTTACAGATTAAAGCCGGTGTTGTTGAAAGGACCCCACGGTTGTCATAAAGGCCATCAAAAATGCTGTTTCAGTGAGAGAAAAACATAGAATACCTGTAGTGCAATAACATTGTTTTCCATAACTGGGAGTGAATAGATTTGCTGTGAAGTATGTGCAAAGTGGGCTCACATTGACTGCTCCATTCACAGAGATTCAAGTGTGAAATATGCCTGCCCTATAGTACACTACAGCTCCAGGATCAACACCATACTCCACTAAATGCAAAAGGCAAAAAAAAAAGTTATAAATGTCAGGTTTACAAGATTTTCTACAGTCACTATTAAGTTAGGTAATGCTAATGTATAAATCCGCTACTGTTGATTTTTTTTTATTTAATCAGTTAGTCATTCATAATAAATTACAAACAATAATGCTAAAAAAATGACTTGAAATGCTACAATTTTACAAATCTCAGGTCACTACGATTTCTTAATGTTTTTAAAGGGGTCATATGACATGATTTCAAATTTCCCTTTGGAGTGCTAAAAGCTATTTGTTCATAGATAAGATGCTTAAAGTTGCAATGAGTAAAGTTTCAAAACCGAAGAACCATGCTTTCCTACAACGGCTTGTTTAAACATGTCCCCACCTCTCTACATCACTATTTGGGTTTATTCTCATTACACCGCTTTGTTTATGCAAACAAAGAAGGCGGAGCTATTATTCTTGCTGTAGTGTTGTTGCCAGCGCCATGTTCTGGAGACGCTGTGTTTCATTGAGAAAGTGAAACTACTTAGTTCTTGTTTTCAAATAATGACACGACTAGAAATCAGTGGTTAAGTTGTATTTACAACACTGTTCCAGAACAGTTCAAACCAAATATTCAGATGTGTTCAGCGCAGTTCACGGAGAACTGATTCTTGAACCTGACAGAGCAGCCTATGCCTGCTGTGCACAGTGACTATAAATTGATGTGATTCTGCAAGGACAGTGCTTTGGACTCACAACCTTTAAGTTACATTTTCTAATTAAAAGGATCTGCCACTTACTACTCAAACACTAGTTTTGAATAGTGTAGAGTAATGCTTGTTGTTTGTTGTTTCTCCAAACACCATGTCTGCATTCGTGATATTTAAAAAGACAGCACTAAGTCATTATAATCAGTAATTATGTCCCTACTACATGCAAAAAAATGCCTCATTTGTAATGCTTTTTGTTGTTTTTGTGTCATAGCACCGAGACATGGCATCACGTTATGATAAGGGGCATAACATTTCAATAACAATGCACTGGATAGCTGGCCAATCAGAGCACACCTTGCTTTTCAGAACAATAAGCTTTGTAAAAATCAACTAGATACAGTATGGGAAAAATAATATATATATTTTTTTCTTTAAACCACAAACATCGCATTACACCAATATCTTTTGCAGCATATAAGAAATATATTCTTTTGTTTTTCTTTTGTGCTGATGACTAAGGCATTTTGGGCTTTGTTTCTGTGAAACAGGAAGCCAGGGCCTGATATTTTCACGTACATAATGTGCTCATAATTGTGAATATGAATAGCAATATACAAACGAGATATTTTACTCATAAAAAAAAATCTAGGGGTGCCAATAATTGTGGCAAACAAGTATTGGAGAAATTTTTTTTCACAATTAGATTTTCTCCTCATTTTTAATTATTTTAATTTAAGGATAGGTTAGAATTTTGTAAAACATTTTTGAATTAAATATCAAAAGGATAAACAATGCAGATTCATTTTCGCTATTTGGCATTTAATAACCCCACAAATAAATGAAATTGTTAGACAAAAACCCCCCAAAAAACTCAAATATAAATCACATTTGTCAACATGCGCCATAATCTACCCTCATATTTGCTCTCAGTCTCTGATTCACGTCAATCTATATTTTAAGTATGCATAAGACAGAGCTAAAAGACTGCTGGAACATGGAGTGCCAGCACATCTATTCAAGGCAACTTTTAAAAAACATACAATCAATACATCAGGGTGATGAACTCCAAATCAATAGCATTCGGTGGCGTGGAATGGAACTGAAAAAGCAGGTATTGGGAGATGTTTTATTATCTGTGCTGGAAGCTCAAAGTTGCACTGGCCAAGGAGACCCAGATAAGAATACAATAGCAGCTCGGCTGTCAGCAGAGGTCATACTCCAGTGAGTTGAATTCTGGCCGTAACTCCTAAACTAAAGTTTTCTTTATAACCACATGTTTGTGCTCGCCGAACTCCTGTTGAGAATCTTTCAAAAAGCCAGTTACTTTTGTCGGAGCTGCACATATATGTCGAGTGGTGCTTCAGATGAGTGTTCTAGTTTCTCCTGCACAAGCTGCTAAAGCCTTTAGTCCACGAGAAGTTGTGAGGGAGGGAGTGAAAGACGGAGGCTAGCTACAGCGCTAGCCTTGACTCCAGAGGATACCCACGCAAGAACCCATAGAGAGAGCCTTGGGACTAAGGCTGCAAATCCAGCCTGATCCGTGTGACCTATCCGAGCTTCATACATCTCTCTCATCTGACCGTGAAGAGAAAGGGAGGGCCTCTGGCATGCTGCTGTGTGTGGCCCACTTGCACTTACTTGTTTAATTGCCTCAGTGTCTTCTCCACACGCTCTATGCGGCCTCTGCCCTGTACTCGAAGATGCGTTCGCTGTGATGGTGCTGCGAAAACCGAGCGTGGTAATGTCATTATCTGCAGGACTTTTTAGCAACTGTCAAAAGCCAAAAATACTGCATCTCTCTGGCAGGATTTCCTGTAGTGCAGCTGATTATTTGTTCTTCCATTCGGCTCATGTTGGCCTAGGAGCCAGAAGCTGAGAAAAGAGGCCAGAATAATTTAGTTGTGCTCGCTGAACTGCGCAGCAGAGAGCGTTTCCCCAAATGTTGGGTCAATGATCTTTAGCGCTATATCCGGATGGGATTAATTTTCTAAATGATTTTTTGAGTTGCAGTTGTTAATGAAGAACCCTAATTTAGACGGGATCGGAATCTCTAGTTACTATTAAAGTGGGAGTTTGCGTCTGGATGTGGGTGTTGTGGAAGGTTGTGCGCATAAGGGAATATTGTATAATCATACCATTATAATCAAGAGGAGGATTTAATTAGGGTGAGGATCATACCTGGTGCTGCTGTCACCAGCTGTTAAGTCATTCAATAAAATGGTAACACTTTATAATAATGTCTCATTTGTTCATGTAAATTAACAATGAGCAACATATATTTTTGTGGGGGTTTTTTGTTAGTTGATAAAACTTCAGATTTAATCATATTTTTATATATTTAGTTTTATTGGTAGTTCATGAAATTTCATATTTAATAAAAATAATAATACTAATAATAATAATACATTTGTATGTTAATTAATAATGTAAAGATTACACGGATAACAAAATGTACCGTTTATGAACGCTGACGAAGTATTGTTCACATTGGCTCATGTAGTTAGCTTATGATAAGAAATAAAACCTTATTGTAAAGTCTTACCAGTAACACAATAAAAATAAATAAATAAAAATGTAAATTAATAAAATCAATTCCTATATAAACAAATGCCTGAAAAAAATAAATAAGTAAATAATTAAATAAACAAGGGAAAAATACCGGTAAATATATATATATATATATATATATATAAAGTTATGCAAAACGACAGTTGTTAATAATAACAACAACAACAACAACAAAAAGAGAGATAAAAATTCCAACATTTTTATGCAATGTTTTGGGAATCTAGTAATTTTTTTAATGCCTGATGAAAATTGTAACATTGAATGAAACTTCACATTAAATATTGTAATTTTTTTGTAAGGTTGGATGAGAGAAAAGTTCAAATATGTTATGAAAACTATGCAGTGTGCCCTTTTTGATCATTTATAAATAAAAATAAATAAAATATGACTAAGTCCTACTAAACCCTAAATTAGTATATATATATATATATATATATACATACATACATACATATACAGGCCAATATTGCAGGTTGTAAAGGACCTGTTTGATTTGGATTGGATTCAAACCTCAAAGTATAATACGTAGGTGAAGCGCAAACAGGCCAAACTTATCCGAATCAAGCTCCTTTCTTTTCCACTTTATTGCAAGAAGAGTTAGTGATGCAGGAGCAACAGAGGAATGGATTAATCTCTTTGTTCGGGTTTAGGCTCACCGTGTCATATTAGTCCAGTCTAGGTGAGCCAGCCCTCACTCTCACTTGCCAGCGAAGAAGCAGATGGCTTGGACACCACACATCCCACAGGAGGCGAGCTCGGTTGCGTTTTCATCCCTTTCTTCAGTTCATGAGGTCATTCAGGTGGATCGAAGTGTAATTGGCAACATGTTGGCAAATGAGAACACTAAGCTAGCGGGGTAACATTCGTCCAGACTTGTAAATATCAAATGAAAGTGAAGAGTGAAATTACCTGTCGAGGGGCTTCTCTTCATTAAATACCATCTGAAACGTAACACAGATACTAATGGGTGCTGCAGCTATGCCGAATGATATCAGAGAGAGGCATACATCAAGAAACAGATTGTTAATATCAACCGTTTCATCTGGTTGATGGTGAAATAAAGGCCAATGGAGCTTGCAGTAACACGGCGCGACATGGAGTGCCGTCTAATGGGACGAGCAGTCTGCGCTGCATGAACGTAATGGAGTGAGACGTCATTTTTCACCAGGGAGCATGACGAATGTCAAGGTGCTGCAACATGCTATTTGTACACGCAGTGCTGAGACATACCCTGATTAGCCAAGGTTAGGCCAGGACAAATCAGACCGATTGCCTCGCTAACGCTGAAAGATTCCAACAAAAGGTGCACAACGCAATTGCAAGTTATTCATTTTCAAAGAGTCAACAATTTCTGGCGATGCTGCTAATGCAATGTGGCCGTCCAGTGATGCAACATGGCTTTATATTAAGTGGCCTTCACTACTATTTGCTTACATCAAAATACAAATACAATGTATTTTTGTGCTCAATGTATTGCAAAACACTTCTGCTGCTATTGATGTGGAATACGGGTAAGGTTAGGGACAGGTTTGGTAGTGCGGGTAGGTTTAAGTGTGGTTTAAGTATAAAAGATAATTACAGATGTAATTACACAAAAAATACATATGCATGTATATAAACACACATACATAATATAATACCTGTAAAATATAATACAATATTGTATTTGCTTCTTAATATATATTTAACCTCTTAAAGGTGCTTTATGCGATCTTGCAAAACACTATACAGGATGTACACCAAAGCAAAAACAAACTTCAGCCAACCAATCGGCAAGAAGAGGTGGGGTTTAACGAGCCTTAAAGCCCACCTCTTCTTGCCGGTTGTTTGGCCGAAGTTTGTTTTTGTTGTGGTGCCCAAAGTGTTTCTTTCGGTATTGCAG
>JAUMHI010000012.1:4758432-4770136 GCA_032359435.1 Enteromius unitaeniatus
GACAGTGGATCAGCACCGAGAGATGACCTCTATAGCCCTGAATGTCAGCGGAGACCAGGACATCTACATGAGCCCCAGAGACATTTTCCCAGTTAAAACCACATCACATCACCATCGAGACAAAACCACAGGAACCAGATGAGTCCTCAGCACATTTGACATTGTTGCAGCCTAGAAACTGCTGGTTTCGTCTGACCAGGGAAGAATACTATAAAGCTTCTTGGACAATCTGTATTGTAAAAAGTATAATAATAAGAATAGAGTACAATTAAAACTTTTTTAGACTTTTAGGCCCTTGACACATACTAAGTTGTGTACAAAGTAAAACATGTACTATTTTTAAAAACAGTAAAATTGTCTGATCTATGTAGTAATGTTAATAGTATAAAAAGAATAATACATTTGCATACTGTTTTTGGTCATGTGAAGTTACTCAATATTAGGGATGCTCATTTTAACCTTTAACCGACCGGTTTGAAGTTTAACCGATTAATACAATCAGTTTTCAAAACGTTTTTTACAGGTTTTTTTTTTTTTTACAGCGTGTGTCATCCAAAAAGAAGGGCATGGCAACAAGGCCAAGAGTTGTGTCTAGACTCACTCCTTAAACCCTGACTATGAAAGTGATTCTTTTGGACTCTATGTGAAAAGAGAGTATTCATGCATTGGTTGAACATAATCAACTTTTACTAGGGGGGAGAAACCCTCACTTTCACGTTTTGACTACACTGATTGCTAGCAACTATTAGATATTTTCAGTGCTGTTAAGCATTGCTGAATGAACTGAGGGGATGATTCCCTGTGCTTGACTGCTTAACTGAAATACACCTTGGGATAATTGCAGTGGAAGTGTATGGGAGTAGCATATTGAGGTTGTGCGATGCCCTACAGCCTATTTATAGATGTGCAGCGAACTGCGATATGAGAGTGAGGTGAACGAGTGGTTACCTGTGTACCCATGTGGATGTTCGCATACAGCAGTGGAGGAGAGGGGGAGTACGTGTGGGTATGTGTGAATGCATCTTTGTGTGTTTGTGAATAAACGAGTGCCTGGTCTGTTCACGCACACGGTCACATCTTCTTTCCATTCTTTCTGTTTTGTTGCACCTGATATGAATGACATCTACAGCTCACTTTTTCGAAAAAGTCTATAAAATCAATTTCTTTTTGTAAGAGCAAGGCCAAGTATATGATGCATTCCTTAAAGCAACATTTACTGTATGGTGTTTCTCGAACACAAATTTGGACCTTGATGACTCAATTCTTCACTGCACAAATTGTTGTCCAATCAAATTCTGCGTTACACTTTGCGTATTTCTAATAAAATGTCCCTCACACAGCTCCAGGGGTGAATAAAGGCCTCCTGTAGTGAATCCACGCATTTTTGTATAACAAATATCCATATTTCAAACTTAATAAGCACTTTTCTCTCACGTCGGTTGTCTGTTGAAAGTGTTTTGTTTTCTTCACTCTCAACACTCATCACTAATCACGTAATGCATACATTTTACGTCATCCACCAGGTCTGCTTACGGTTTCCACAGACAGCAGACAGCTTGGAGGGGTCTGGACAATTTTTATTTTTAACTCTTATTGGATTTGTCTGAAAGAAAAAAAAAAGTCACATACACCTAGGATGCTTCAAAGGTGGGTAAAAGACCACCAGAACCAAAAAAAACAGCTATTGCATACATTTATTTGAAGCATAACATACTGTAACGCCAGATGGCGCTCTGGCTCTATGTTTCGTGTCTGTCCTGGTCCCCCCTGTCTTTCGTGACTTTTTGGTTTAGTCCTGTCTCGTCTTGAGTTGGTTTCTATCTGTCTATTGTCTGCACCTGTTTTTCAGCTGCCCTCACTTTGTATTCATTAGTTTTTGTGTATTTAAGCCCCTTTGTTTCTGAGTTTTGTATGTCTGGTTAAAGTCGCGTGCTTCCCTGTAAGTCTTTGTTTTTTGTATATGTTTTGTTGCTGCCCCGACAGCTCTTTTGTTTTCCTTTTGGTTAATAAATGTTATTAAGTTTAGTTTTGTGTCCTGTCGCTCCTTTGCCTCGCTGAGAGCGCGAGCGCTCACGCAGCACCACAGCGAGCCAGCCGTACGTGACACATACTTGAAATTGAAACTTAGATACAATGGTTTGTGTACTCCTTAATATGGGAAAGAACTACAATCCATCCAAGAATTCAGATAACACAAGACTCAGTTTTTTAACAATATTCAAAAATCAGGCTTTTTCATTGTGCTTTCCGATTAATTAAAAAATACAGCTAACACAATAAAAACGTGATATATAATAATAATAATTAAAAAAAAAAACACAGTTTTTGAGTTACCTGTGTTTGCAAATAAACTCTTAAATGGGGGATGAAAACTAAATCGAGGCAAGTAGGCAAGTTAGGCACAATTTATTGTGATGCTCTGATTGGTTGAGATTCCTTCAGAGAATGGGTAATGTTGTTTTTTTTCAGCAGAAAAAAATTAAAAGGTGAATTAAATTAATGAGATGCATACTTCCAGAACCTAAATGTTGAGATATATTGTAGTATATGCAGTAAATATGCAAAAAGAAGCAATTCTTTATGCCTTAACAAAATAGAATAAAAGCAAAAACCAAAACTGTGTTTGACAAGACATTTCTTGGGGTACTTGAAAAACTAGCTAATTAAAGTTAGATAATGCCAAATGGAGAAATTGATTTCTCACAAGTTATTTCTGCATTGACATTTCCCAGTGCTTATAGATTAAAGATTTGAAAAGTTTTGGTTTCATACAATTACTTTTCACCCACCAAAATTATTTTTGTTCCTTCTCTCAATTACAAAACACCATCTTGTCTGTTCTCTGTGCTCTTTTACCTGGAGTCTCCTGGTAATAAAGTAAAACAACTGCTCATACAATTCTGGATCCTTGATTAGAACTGCATGGAGGGTAAAAGATTTAATTTAAGAACTGGAAATTCAAAGCTTCTTTTAAGAAAGAATATCTGCTTGGATGACCCAGAGGCCTCTGAATCCTGAAGCATGTCCGTAAATTATATTGCACCATGGAAGATAAATCAAATGTAGGCTGACTGAGCAAACACACATTTCTCTGCTGCCAAGGTGATGGTAGATAAAGCAATGCATTAAATTATTTTCAGACTGAAAGGTACGCACTGGTGTTTAAACCACTGATTAGCAATGCCTTGAATTTTCTAAGATAAACAGATGATCTGACTGAACAGAGATGAAGTGATTCATCTAAGCCTTTAATTTTCTCATCATGCTGATCCAGAGCGAACTGGGCTCTTAAAAACTGGGGACTTATCTTATGAGAAACACTTTCAGAAACTGAAATTCAGAGATATAGGACCAGATCTCTTTAAACCACCTATAAAATCTGAAGGAATAATGGAGTAAACTGACAGCAGGTTCGGTGCTTTATATCCACACGGCGAGGCTAAACAAAAGTTAAGAAACCAGAAACACCAGACAACCATATCTCCATTTGGCAAAATACCGTAGCCAACACCTGATTATTAAACACCTTACAACCATAATTACAATTCTTATGGTTTATAGCCCTCTCATTGCATTCTGTGGTTAACTATGACTCATTAATGAACATGAATCCGGATACTAGCAAAGGTCTTAATCTACTAAACATTGGGTTACTGATGACTCAATTACCTGCAACATGATTACTGGGATGTGCAGTAAAACGCAGATGGTATTTATCAACAACATTGCTGCATAACCCCATCGTTCATCTTCATTTCAGCTGTTAAGAAGTACAGTGTCATTATAAAATATGTATTTGTCCTACACGTTTGTTGCATTAAGCCAAATAGATGCACACAACAACAACAACAAAAAGGCACAAATGGCAATAAATAAATATAATAAAGCAAGCCAAAAAAGTCAGTACAAAATGTCAGAACATACATAGATATAAATATAAATATATAGATATAGACATAGATATATAATAAGTATTAATCTAGTGCTAATTCAAATGTAACACTTACAAAAGGTTTTCCATCTATTTGTAAAATCTTACTATGCTTTTAAAAGTACTAGTAGTAATTAAAAGAAGCACTGGTCTTTATGCATTCTGGAAATGTCTAGTAAAATATAAGTTTACTGGAATGATTATAGCAGATTATAACTTGCTGGATCCCGCTGCTGTGCATATTACTAAACTAGCATTGGGACTGAGAAACCGCTACAAATCTGACATTTTAGCAACAAGTGAAAAGCTCAAAGAAAAGTTGTAAAATCCTGCCAATTCGCTTATAAGTAACCACAGACTTCTTTGACTTAATTGACTCTCCTTCAAGGTATATGCTGAGTGAAATGAAATGAAAGCTACTGTTCATGCAATGTTAATACTTAACTTTCCCCCATGGGTACAATTAGTTCATGAACAAAAGAAACAACTGCATTATTCAAACCATTTGAAAGGTTGAAACAATTAATTAGATATCAGGCCCTGTGGTCACAGCCAAACAAAAGTAAAGACAATCCTTGATGCCAGTTACGATGGTCTGTATGAAAACAAAGACCCTGCACAAGATAAGACGGCTCTGTAGTCTGAGAATGACTGTGTTTTAACAATGCAGAAGGCAATCATTTTGATTTTGAGAATCATTTAAAAGTGTTCAAATTACAATTACTAGACCACATTTAAAGGGGGCCTTATAACGACAATTTTCCACAAGCTGATATGATTCTTTAGGGTCTTAAAGAAAAGTCTGTAATATAGTTTATTTAAAATGTATCAATGCTAGTGTAAAAAAGCACCCATTTGACCCTGTCAAAACAGTAGACAGTTCTATGTACTTCCCCTTTAAGTCTTCACATGCTCCGCTGACCCCGCCCCTCTTTTCCGAGGCGCTATCAGAGGATATTTGTTTAGCTGTATTGTAGTGGATCAGAGTGAATGAGACACTTAAGATTTGATCGGAACATTGAAACATGAGGAGCTGAATTCCACAAAGAAGCCTCAAGACAACAGTGAGAGAACAATAAATCGGCCCATGATACCCTGTTGCCTGCCTGATGCCAACATTGGCACAGGACAGCTTGCCACATTAATGCAAAAGAACCCTTATTGAGAATCCCATCTCAGGAAGGAGATTGTCGGTATTGGCCAAATAACAAAGATAGTGGTCAAAGACACAGGACATCATTATCGTTACATGGGTAAAATAATTCAAGATCGATCCCCCATCTCAGGACCAGACTGAAATTCCAGATGAGACCTTTCACCTCTGGTCTTCACAAAAACTGCCCTCACGTTCACAGAACTAGCACAAAACTGATGTCATGTTCATGGGATCATGTTTTGCGCGAACATAAACACATTTAGGTGTGTCTTCAGCCACTCAGATGTTGGGAGTAAACGACTACTGTCCATTATTACATGTGATGTTACACGGCTTGATTTGAGAAAGGGGAAAACATTTAAGGAGAAAAATTTAAAAAAACTCTGGGTGGATTTCTATCATTATAGGGTGGTTGTGTACACAAACTGGCAACACGCATTTAATTTCAAACAACTTGTTAAAGTCATAAAAATATGACCCCTTAACTAGAAAATAGTATCTCCATCTTCAAAATTCTCCCTTTTCATTTAGTGTTAATTATCATAATTTCTGCATTATACCTTTTTCTGTGTATTTTTTTTAAGCATGTAGATGTTTCCATTTCAAATCGAAACGCCAACAAACGTTGGAGCTGTTTGTCAAATGACTGGCACAGGCAAGGACATCATCGTTATTTTGCGAATATCAAACTGGACACGGCTGTCAATTTAGATTTGTTTAAAGTTTTGTTTCATACAAATACAGATCAAGCATATCTCCCTCACATTGGCTGCTGTGGGGATGCAGTGGCTCATTTACCTACAGCGGGCGATAGGTGCGTGCCAGCGTGGAGATAAGCAATAATCGGCGGGAACAGATTGGAGAGGCTTATTAATGTGCAGGAGGTGGTCAGACCCATCCATTTTTCATTAGGCCCACTACATGAGTGACATTTTCAAGTTAAGAATTTGAGTCTTTGCGAGGAGTGACATTTCATCCCTACATCCACAGTTCATTGGCTAGGATCAGGCACTACAAAAATGTACCCACAATGCATTTCTTCATCCTAGGATCTCTGACAGGCCTCGCAAATGTAAGAAAACTAGAAAATACTATTACTTGACATCGCCCGAGGCATTGCATATTTAAACAAATCATTCCCAGTCTGTTTCACACAAGTAACAAGAGCTATGAATACATGCACAATATGGTATTTTTAGTCACAGGTATGATTGAGTGATGGCTGTCTGTGAATGTGTATGTCGGTAATATTTAAAACAATACATTGCCTATTACTGCTAGAAACCATCTAATCAGATTTTCCAGTTATTAAATAAAACATCTTGAAATAAAAAGCTTTAGAAATGTTGTTTTCCCCACACGTGAAAGTACATTAGGCTTGCTGTTCCCTCTTTAAATCAAAAATGCCTCTGCAATATTTATTTTTCTAGCTTTTTTTTAGGACAAGGGCAAGGTAATGTGTACATTTATTGTATTGCAAGGAGAAAATTAAATGATCGATACACACAAATAAGAGAAATCTTCAGGAGAGTACTCCATCATTCTTTGTATTAACTGGGCTCAGCTGTGGATGCCCTGTATTGACATGCCTAATGTTCATGTATTGGCTCTGATCTATGGACTTCTCCTGAGTGAAACAAGCTTTCTTTATCTGTGTTAGTAAAGGCGCTCTGGGTAAGAGGCAAGACTTATCTTAATGTTCTTGTGAAGCTGTAACAATGTTATCAAAGCCACACAAGAATAAAATAGTGATCCTTCAGTTGGACGCTTCCAATCTTTTTTCATTTGTTCAGTTGATATCCAAGCTGTCTTTGTGTTTTCTTACGATATGATTAGCACAGGCCATAGATGGCCATTTAGAAGCATAAATCTAGTATGCATCTGACACAAGTTAAAAACGCCAGTTCTGTCTTATAAGACGATGGAGAGTTCCTGCAAAGCAAATACTGATGGTATTGTATATGAATCAGCATAAACAGACACAAAAAATAAAATAATAATAATAATGAAAAGTCCATAAAACCCCTAATACCATGAACATTCAAATAATTAAATTAGTTTTTAAAAGGACTAATAAGTTGACATTTTATAAAAACAACAAAAAGCAGAAAATGATTGATCTAGAAGCAGCAGCAGATTAAGAACAGAAATTGACAATGGAGACAACGATGGTGACGGAGAAGAGGATGAAATATATGAAGATGAAGTAGATGGAGAAGATGAAGTTGCGAAACCAGCAGCAGAAGAAGAAGCTTGATGAAGCTTGAAGTTGATGTAGAAAAAGATGACGAAGAATAAGATAATGACAAAGACAACGAAGATGATGGAGAAGAAATGTTTAGAAGCTGTATGCAGGTATGGCTTTTCAACAATTTCTGAAATTATAACTGAACATTTGATTTTATAAGACACTGCAAAAACAAACAAACAAACAAAAAATACATGCATATACATTGCTCTGATATAGATTGTTGGTTATATTGTGTGTATTTCTTTGCATTTTGAGCTTGCATATGCAAAGTGGTACTGATTAGGTTACTGAATTACATACTATGTTAAAATCGTTACTGCTATGCGAGGTATCATTTTAGCAGTGTTTGGAGTAACGCATTACTGTAACGATAAGGAGTCGAGGAGGCGTGCGAATTCATATGTGACATGCTTTATTGGATGGTCAATGAGCTAACAGACAGAGTCACAATACAGGCGAACAGGAGCAGCGTAGACAGAGGCAATCGGGTGGTCAGACAGGCAGAGGTCGGCAACAGGTAATCCAAAAACAGGGAAGAACACAGAAACAAGGGCCACGGAAGGAACTTGGGAACAAGGAAATCACGCTACATATAAACAACAAATCGTGACTACACAAAGACTTCCTGGGGAATTTATACATGTCAGAGTTGTCAAAGACAACAATAAAACACCATGATAACAAACGAGATGGGCGGAGACAAGAGTTAATGGAATGAGCCCAGGCATGAAAACAGAGACAAACACACACAGAGTTCGTGGGGCGCTGAAGTGCCATCCAGTTCTGGGTTGGCACGTCCAGCTGACCGTGACATAGCCCTCTTCAAAGGAGCAGTTTCCAGATGCTCCAGACTTTGGAGCCGGAGGGAGCGCCCACCAGGGCGGGGCAGACGGCAGAGAAGCCCACCCGGGGAGGTGCAGGCGGCGGAGAAGCCCACCTGGGCAGCGCAGATGGAGGAGACACCCTCCAGGGAGGAGCAGGCGGCGAAGAAGCCCACCTGGGCAGCGCAGATGGGGGAGACGCCCTCCAGGATCGACCAGTCAGCGAAGGGACCTTCCTGGGTCGAACCATTAGCGAAGACTCCCTCCTGGGTCGAACCATCTACGAAGACATCCTCCTGGGCCGAACCGTCTGTGAGGACGCCCTCCAGGGCCAAACTGACAGTTCAAAGGCCTCCTTGGCCGATCCAGAGCCGGGCAAAAGCTCAATTACGGACTCCACGGCTGATTCAGGGCAGGCCGCAAATTCCAGGGCTTTCTTGGACAGCACTGGGCAGGACGAAGGTTCACTGACGGCCTCCATGACTGTTTCAGAGCTGGCTGACAGTTCAATGGCCTCCTCGGCCGATTCAGGGCAAGACAAAAGTTCACTGTGGGCATCCATGGCCGTTTCAAAGCAGGCTGATAGTTCTGGAATGGGCCCAACCAACCAACTAGAAGGCTGTGCAGCCACGGGCAGAACATCTTTGGACTCACTGTCCTCAACAGGCTTGGGTGGCTCAGGCCATGGCGGATCAGAGTCCACTACAGGCTCAGGAGGTTCAGGCCATGGAAGGTCAAAGTCAATGGGGAACTCAGGGGTGCAGACGGGCTCTAGGGGTTCGGTCCAGGGCGGAACTAGAGCACTCGGGCCTTCAGGGAAACAGACAGGCTCGGGAAATTCAAAGCTGGGCAGAGCTGGAGCATTAGGCGGTAAAGGTGGGCAATAGGCAGCCCACCCACACACTATGGCTACTGCCATCACAGAAAACATGGTAGAAACAGTCTCAATAATGGCCTGTGCGGAGCCCTTGAACACCACAGCGGCCTTCACGAACCTCAACGGTGTGTCCAGCAGATGGGATGCTCTCTCAGCCGTGGAAGGGAGGTGCTGTCCTCACTCGGAGTGCTCACAGCGCGGGGAAACACGGAGGGCACGCCCATGGTGACTGAGGACCATGGCCTAGTCTTTCTTTGGGCGGATGGCTGGATGCAACGTTGCAGCGATGGCGGCCATCTTGTGTGGCCATTCGCGATCAGCAGCCATTTTGGGGCTTGCAATGACGTTTGCGGGGTGGTGACTTTTCCGTTCGCGGCCGTGCGTGCGAATGTCCTCCCTCACCTCATCAACAGTGAATCGAGACCCGCAGTACAGCAAAACAAAGTCAATCAGCTGCTGTAATGTCCACTCAGGATCGTTGTCAGGCAGAGAGTAGAGCAGCTCGAGGTCCAGGCAAGCCAAGAAACACTCCTTGACGACTTCCTCGTCGGCCTTGACTCGGTGACTGATGGCGAAGAAATCTGTGACGTATTCCTCGATCCGACGTCCACGCTGAAACAGTGAACTAAAGCAGGATGGGGGAACCGGGGAATAATCCTGCCTGCGAGGCAAATCAAAGTCTCTGATCTCGTGTCCATAAATATCGTCGCTGAATTCTCGTTGACGGTTTGTTCTGTCACAATAAGGAGTCGAGGAGGCGTGCGAATTCAGATGCGACATGCTTTATTGGATGGTCGATGAGCAAACAGACAGAGTCACAATACCGGCAAACAGGAGCAGCGTAGACGGAGGCAATCGGGTGGTCAGACAGGCAGAGGTCGGCAACAAGTAATCCAAAAACAGGGAAGAACATAGAAACAAGGACTGCGAAAGGAACTTGGGATCAGGGAAATCACGCTACACATAACAACACGCAACAACAAACTGTGACTACACAAAGACTTATGGGGTATTTATATATGTCAGAGTGGGCGGAGACAACAATAAAACACCATGACAACAAACGAGATGGGCGGAGACAAGAGTTCATGGAATGAGTCCGGGCATGAAAACGGGCATGAGTTTGTGGGGCGCTGAAGTGCCATCCAGTTGTGGGTTGGCACATCCAGCTGACCGTGACAGTTACAAATGTAATACATTACAGTAATATATTACTTTTTGCTGTCACGCAGTAGTGTAAGGCATTGCTAATCAAGTTTCAGTAATATTTTACTCGGTGCATGTTCAGTAATGCTTGCGTTACAATACACTTTTAGTCAAAAGTTTTATTGTTCAAAATACAGCAAGACACAAGATACACAAGATATAACGTATAAAAAAGTCAGCTCTATTTCCTGTTCGTGGTCAGTTATCCATGTGTCATGTACAGGTTTGTAAATGAATACTAAAGGATAGCTTTTAATATATACAGTATGTGTAGAGTGATTTATTTAATTCATCTTGCTCTGGGGTAACCTTGCATGTGTGACGTGGTCAAGTGAAGGTGTATTTAGGGCAGGTTTTACAGAAGTGTCGTGAGGATACTGGCCCAGTGGAAAGAGTGGCATGATTTCGTCCTCTGTGTTCCAGGTCTGAGGCTATTAGCTCTGCCTGGCTCGCACTGGTCAGTGGCCCGAGCACGTTTTTTTCCTCCTACCAAAACAGCTTATACTGTTTCATCTAATAAAACAGTTCTGTTTTGTGTGTGTAATGGCAAAATAATTATATTTCGTCATTAAGTTAATTTAGAAAAATGCTTGGAGCGTGTTTGATCATTAAATATAAGTTTTCAGGTTTTTTAAAGTAACAACAACATAGCCAGCGGCAAACAAAAAAAAGCTGATCATAAACTGTTTGATCAATTCAACCTTTTCAAATAATCACAACTTGCCTAAATGCAATAAAAACATTTCAAGCATATAACAATGTTTAAACTTTAAACCACCATCAGAGAAAACAAAATGGCAGACGCCGTCATTTTATTCAGAGTATTACATTATTCTGTAAAACAGTAAAGGGTCTACATTTATTTGAGTGCCCTGGCAATATCTCAAACAGAATTGCTTCACAAAAATTAACCGAAACTCAGCGAAAAAAGACAAATACAAAAAGCTACAAATCTAAAACAAAAACTTTCATGATAATTTTAATAAAGATGACTTCATGCATCAGAGGAGATGGCGAGTCAGGAAATGTATCTTTGTGACACGAACTCAGAAAACACTAAATAATTTAAATATCTTCCTACTACTTTCCTCAGACATATTCCTGGTAATTAGGCTACTTTTGCTGAATTTGAATGCAGAACTCTTCAGCTCCGGTGATGGCACGCTCTCTGTAGTTATTTTGGTGAAAGTAACTCAAAAGTAACACAAGAGTCATATAACGCATTACAATTTTAATTCAGTAATATTGTAATGTAAGGAATTACTTTAAATAACAGTAACAAGTAATATAATATGTATTACAGTTTGGAAGTGACTTAGTCACTAAGATGGCGGCACGTGAACAACGCGAGGCTCAGTGTCTCTCCAGAATCTGCTATTTAGCGTTTTTTTATCTACTTTTAACCGGATTATTCGTCCAGAATTGCTGTGCGTTGCTGATCTACAGCAGACAAGAGCTTCTG
>JAUMHI010000012.1:4771844-4799484 GCA_032359435.1 Enteromius unitaeniatus
TAATATTGTGTATCTGGAATGAATTTTACATCTTTAAGTCCATCTCATGAAAAATCGGAGCAGAAACAAAGGTGTTGTGTTTATATTTTCGTTGAGTGTATACATACACACACACACACGATATGATAACGTAACATTTTTCTATATTCATTTATTCCTGTGATGATATTCTGCATTAAACTATTATTGTTAATAAAGGCTCTTATAAATGTTGAAAGGTGTTTTTTTTGTCTTTTTTATGGAAAACATAACTTTTTCATTATCCTTTGATTAAGTTTTTACAAATAGAAACATATTTATGGTCACTTTTGACAAATTTAATGCAGCCTTTATAGCTCTACTGAACAAAAATAAATAAATAAATAGATTGGCATCTTACAGTGAACGTTTAATAAAAGAATGGGAAGGATGTTGGGAAAATGAATAACTGCATTTCTTTTTTGTGTGACTTATCCCTATAATCACACTCATCTACTATCCGACACTTCTGACAGTACAAAATATACATGACTTCATTCCGTTCATTTCTGTTGTATCTTGTTGTCATGGACAGACCGTGAACAGATAAAGAACATGTGGGGTGAAAGCAGAGATGGTGCTGCCTGACTGAACACATCTCCCTCCAGCAGTGCTGTGTAAGCTAACTGAGATCATGTGATTCACACAATCCACTAGAACTCCATCCAGTGGAGTCGTAACACCGTCTGGTACCACGAGATGGTGAATATTCCACCCCAAAAAGTGCACAGATTGCTCGGCCAGACCACGGAGCAGGCCTTGTCACCTTGTGCAGGGTGCAGAAAGCAGAATTGGGAGGGTAAAAATGAGAAGTGACAGGATATTGATTTGCTTATCGCCACACTGCAGACACACAGGAGTGGAGGGTGAGTGGGAGGTTGGTTATCAGTCGTCCACGTCTGATAGAAAGAGAGAAAGTGAGAGGAGAGAAAGAAAGATTTCTCAACTGATTGGTTTGCCTCATTTTGGACTCGACTTTCGGTGTGTGTAGTGCTGACAGGCGTGCACTTTTACAGTAAATGAAAGTAAGCTTTGTGATGTGATAGGATTATGCGCTTATATAGAGCAGATTGAAAATAAAAGAACGCTATCAACTTCTTTTATGGATTTGGCAGAATTGCCTGCAATTAGGTGGGTTTCGTGAAAATACGAGAATATACTTTCGAATCCTGCTGAAAAAGGTACAAAAGAAGAGTACAATTTCAGCGACAAAAGAGGGAAAGAGCAGTCCATCTAGGTCAGCTGCTCGTTATTCAGCCAAACTTAATCTGCATGCTTTAAAACGCCTTTAGCCTATCGCTTCTTGGATCAAACAGAAACTAGGCATGACGATGAGACCCTGCTATCGCTCTAGGTATTCTCTGTAATCAACACGAAATGGAAAAAAGAAAAAAAGTATTAGATCAATATTTAGCCTGCCCCATTGACTGCTGCACTGCCATCGAGCTGTTTTGCATGTGCTGTTCATGAATTCAGCCAAAACAAGCTGTATGTCGACAACGCGATATTACCGCCACAGGTGCTGCCTTGATGAGTATGAGGTAGATTACGTATGAAGGCCTGCTTAAAATGCAGCTCTATGTCAAGAGGTACAGCATGTGAATGGGGTACAACAGGAACTCATTTCCCAGTCTTTTCCACACGGAGTCCCTGGGCTCCTCACGTTCATTTTCACTTCCCATTTGTTTGATAACAAATAGAGGTTCAAAGCCCAGATGGGAAACGGCACCATTAATGAAATCTCTCCTGCATGAGACTTGGGTCGTCTCTGAAGGTGCTTGCGGTCAGGTCATGATAGATCTCAGAATTGGTATGCTACAGGAGCTCCTGGCTCTTCCCAGCACTTGTCAAAATAAAGTTGGATTTGTGTGAAAAAAAAAAAAAAAAGCGAGGTCATTAACTGACAGAGGTTGCTTTTTTCATTAGGATCATTATGATGAAAGTGCATTCATTAGCGATTCTTACAAATCCTGTGATTTTCAGGGGAGAAACAGACAAGTCAGCTATACAGGAATATATATGAATACCATTATTTGCAAAAGTGAAGCAGGCCTTGAGGCTTCTTTTAGTTCTGACTGAACAATTCTATTCAGAAAGTGTATTGTGTATTGTGAAAGTGTAAGTTCTGCAAGGATTCTTTCATTCTGCCTACAGTAATGCATACATTGAAATAAGGAAATGTCTTGAAAGCAAACCTACAAAAAACCATAAAAGCAAAGAAAGCACCATTCCATCCTCTTCATATGTGAAAGAGAAAATAAAAACATTCCCCTGTTCCTCCAGGTTCTAAAATGCAACTTTCGTCATTAACAACTTGAAATTTGCTATATATAATGACTTCTTTTTTTCAGGGGCTGGCAACATAAACTATGTTCACACTGCAGCTTAATGTGGCCCAAATTTAATTTCTTCTCCCATCAAGTGGCTCTCTCTCCCCAGAAATTAAATGCTTACAATCTGACATTTAAATCCTGATTTGACCCACTTTCATACTATATGTGTATAACAAATGTGAACTAAAAGTCTGTGTAAAGTCAATATTAAATGTGTGTTCTCAGTTTGTCACACCACAGAAAAATGTGTTATTAACCACCTAGCCAAATTTGAATGCAAAAAAATAAAAAAAGAAATGAAAAAGGCGAAGTGAATAAAATAAGATTTTATTTATAAGGGAAAAAAAAAGCCATCATCTCAGCTCTCATACGCTGGGGGCGTGTCCTGCTTGCGGCGCTGAAACCACTCCCACCCATGGCAAAGCTGCCGTCTCTCTCAACTTTCTTCCTCAAGCAGCTTGATTTAAATGACGAGACCATTTTTCTGTTCGAGCCCGGCCTGCGTCTGACAGAGCAGCAACCGAACCCGACAGGCAATAAGATATTTATGCCCGAGACCGATCCCAGCCTGATCTAATTTTTTTCTAAAACTAATGACACGTGCACTTTGCTGTGTGGAAAGTCCACTTTTATTAAGCAACTGTAAGAAGTGTTCGGAAATGCCAACAGATTAGAGCATCAGTGCACATGGGTTAAATAGCGCCATTATAACAGAGGCGCACATTCGCGCTCGAACCAGAGCTTCCTTTCTAAATATCTGTCCGAACCTGGCCCGTCGGGTACCATCGTGCTCGGGTCGGGTATCCATCCTCTAATGTGGATCAATCTGAAAGCAAAGTTGCTATATACTGCAAATCACAAACATTACATTTTATTAAGGCATGTTTAACTACTGCTTGATGTTTTTAGGGCTTTTAAAGCATAAAATACTTTATAGGGTCTAATATCTGTGGTGGATTGTTTAGGACTTCCCTGTGGTGACTAACTCCAAAATGGCCAACTGCTGCTGAGCTAAAGGGAAATGTTAACCAGTAGCTCTCTTAACATAGACCTCCTTGGACATACCGCACACACAGTTTGATATTAGAAACATTCCATCTAAGTGAAGTATTTAGTAGGATAATCAAGACAAATTCCCAAACCACATATTTTTTCTCTATGTAAATCCTCTTCAAACTGAACATAAACACTCTTCATGTCATGTAGGCCCTTACCTTGCAGACTGTATGCGAGTACCTGTCATCGTTAAAGAGCGCTCTATATTTTGCTCACTATGAACATTAAGTACTTCATGTTATTCAGCAACACTGATCATGGCAACTATTTATATGCATGCCGTATGGAGGCATATCTTAAGAATTTACGAACGAAAAAAAAAATCTTTGCAAGGCCTCTGAACTGCAGCTGCAAAGTTTGCATTCTTACAAGGTTAATCTTCAGTATCTTTGTCATTGAGACAATAGAGTTGTCAGCCTATTTAAAAAAAAAAAAGCCTAAATTGATCCCTTAACAATTCTGTTAATAGAAAGATCTCAGGGACACAAGGGAGAGATAGAGGGGGGAAAAGAGGGCTGATTAAATCGTCTTCATTTACTTAACTTGCAGCTAATAATACAATTAGAACATCTTCAGGCAAGAGTATTGTGGGGGTAAAATGGGTGCTGTGGAAAATGAGTCCCTCGGATTAATGGGAGGAAATGAAGACACCCACACATGAATGCTGTCCATTCCACCAATTCATCACTTCCATCCTCACTGAAGCCACTCGGTTATTACAGAGGAAGTCTTTATCACCACGCTACTTATTTCATTTCACCCTTCACGGGGGGCATTTGCTCACCGATGCGGCCTCTTCGGATCTGACAAAAAAGCCATTTGACCCGTCCCGTGCCCCCCTTCTGCCGCCCATCCCCATTACCATAAACCCACTCAGTCATGATAACCATTAATGCAGCGTCTTATTAAAAACCTATCAATACATGCGCTGCCATTGCGCTAATGGGCAGGAATTCCTCTCCGTTAGGTCCGGGCTTGCGTTTCCTCTCCGGGCTAATGAGAGCCATCCTTCAGCATCTCTTTGAGCTAAATCACCTTTATTTGTATCTGCCTACTCGTACCGCTGGTAATTTATAGAAGTGTGCACAATGGGAGATGCATTAGAGCTGGCCTGGGGGGGGCACACTTACAGGGTGATTCAGTTCAGCACTGGACTCGTGTTGAGCCGTTAATTGTTCTTCGTCGAAGCTCTGGTAATAACGGAGAAGGAGTCGCTGATGCGACCACTGATGAGGTTTTATTGCGCCCGAGTTTATTTCCAACGCCGCGTCAAAGGCAGGACGCCCCTCCTAGAAGTTTGCCCTCTAACTCGAGGGAGGAATTGAATATTGCTCTATCCGTCGGAGCATTTTACGGCTTCTGCTCGCCAGCCGTGAGAAATGTGGGGGTGTATTTACACTGGCGTTTACAGTGCGAGACAGAAGCGAGGCTCAGCCTCCATAAACTTTGCCAGGAGTCAGTGAGGCTAAATGGTGAAGTCTAAAAGATGTCGGCGATAGAAACTCGAAAGCGACATTAGGGAGCCTAGGGACACTGCATATTCTCCCTTAAAGGTTGGATTATTGATCGAGTTCAACGTGGTGTTTGTGTGAAAAAAGATTCATATCCGTTGTTGTCACGGACATCAGGGGCGACGGAGGTAAATAGTATTGTATTCCGTCTTGCCATATTTTTCCACAAAAAAAACTACTACTTGTCAGCCTTATTATTGAGATTTCACAAAATAACAACAAAAGCACTTGTCCATGTAAGTGGTTACAGTGATGGCAAATAAGTGGAGCTCTCACTTAAACTGTCAACAATGGGCAACCAAATAGTGCTGCAATCTGAAAAAGAGCCTGACAACAGTCGGCAACCAAAAAGAGCCATGCACAAACAAGACGCGTTTCAACTACTCAGCTTGATTGCCATTTGAGCGTCGGACCCCGTAGACACTGATGTATAGATCCTCGTGAATCCATGTACGCCGTCCCCCCGAGATCCTCATAACGGCCGTCGCAAAACAAGGCAATAATGTCTCATGCAATCATAATCACGATCCGCCTTGGGACCGCTACGAGCCGACGGTGAGGAAAAGCTCCTGCCAAGCATGAAAACTATATAAATACACTTAGATGAGTTGTAGGGAAGGTGTAGATCTGGAGCATTGCCAGTCACATATCCAAGGCAACAAAAATCATTGGCATGCTGAGTCAGGTGCCAACACACATACATTATACATCTGCTCTGTCTGTGATAGGGCTCTGCACGCTGCATTTTAGATTACGTTCGCTCACGGATGCTTGTGCAATGCATGAAAAAAAAAAATATGCCCTTAGGTCTAAGCAAATGCTTCTGAGGGAAAACCTGAAAACACTTTAAATAGATGCTCATTTGACATCTTAACAAAAGGAAGGATTTGGGATGGTTAGTCCTAAAGCTAAGAGATGATGTGGAAGGTGGGGGCGATGGGTGTATACACTGGGGGGCAGCATTGTAGCACAGAGACTTCAAACTATAAATTCTGAGTAAGAGATAGGTGGGCCATCCCGCTGGGGCTAAATTAGCCATCTATCAGTCGGGACACATTGGGGTAGCAATCCATAGATGCAGAAAAACAGGTTAAGATGACATTGTAGGGAAGAATAGGGGAATGTGCTTTTTAAAAAAGCAGCCCTAGTTTGTCCGTGCTTTTGTATCTTTACTCATTTACTCAATGCGTTTATTAATGTTTTTATTAAAGTGCACGGAGAGGAAAGCAGACTAATTCAAAAATGGGCCATCATAATTTTAGGGGATAAATTATATATGATGGTAAAAACTATAGCTGCCTATTTGAATTTGAATCTGTCTGAATTGCTAAATAACAAAAGCCCGCAAGGCTACTTTAAAGCTCTGCAGTGTCATGCCCATACAGAGAAACATATTCTTTCAAACCTGAGAGCTGCTGTATAGATTACTAGCAGCTGACATTATCACAATTCCCACACAGAGGTATAGTTCAGAATATTTTATGCCAACACATGCAATCGTCCGTCCCTTGGCACATTTGGTGGGGATTTTATTGCTAATGTATGTAAGGCAGTTAATGCTCACAGATGAGAAAATTCCTGGGTGATGGGCTGTAAAATCCCAAATAGTGTAAAACAAGCCCCAAATGGATATTTTGGGAATGCAAAACCACTAGGCAGATCACAATGTCTCCTCTGAGCCTCACTACCCACCATAAATGTCACACAAATCATCTAATATATTGCCAGAGTAAACACATGCTGCATATTAAGACACCTGCTCAAATTTACTGGACATCAGTAGCAAATTAACTTTCATATTATCATTGTCATTTACCAGTGTTGTGTCTATAAATCGCCTCACTTCATTTGCATTGATAGGCAGGAACGCAGGGCCGGCCTTGGCCAATTTGCTGCCCTAGGCGAGATTTTACCTGGTGCCCCTTGCCTAACAGCCCATTCCCCCAATAATCATTGTGTTCAAACATTCACACAGAAACTGCATAGCTTTGTTTTGTTTTTTATATTTTTATTGGAAACACGCCAGTTAATTTGTACAACCACACTAACCCACTCCTAAACCAACTTGTTACAAAAAAAATATGCAAAATCATGTGTTTTTTTGAGCACATGTATCCCATGCAGATAGGAGCGCAATTTTACTATACACTCTGATGGGTCGTATTTCACTGTTATTGTACAAACGACCTATACAGGCATATTAGTTGGAGGAAATGTTTAACTTGAACTAAACAATGGACATTACATTTGTAACAGTGCTTGCTATTAACTAAATTAGCCAATTCAAAAATGCCACAAATCCCCAAATATTACACAACTTGTAAAAAATATTATTAAAATCTGTTGTGTTACACAAAAAAAAATATAGCACAATTGCAATATCGTAGATCTCTGGAACTCCAGACATTTTAACATTTTGAGCTAGACTAGGCCAACATAAAATTTGTTCACAAATTTTTACCTCATCTAGTTTAATATCATCATCATTCATAACATAGTTTTAACTCTGTCTTTGTCCCGTTTTTCTTCTCTCTTTTTTTTCTTCCCTGGGCACCAGAGGACTTCTGTCTTTTTGACATTATGAAAGATGTTCAATCAAAAATTGCTGCTACTATTATGTAACTGATGCATGTGAAAGTGACTGCACAAGGAAAGACTGATTATGCGTTGAAACTGAGTCGGGAGATCAATAAAATACATATTTTTTGTTGGACAAATTTTTTATACATTTAAATTCATAGTTTTTTAAGACGTGTTGGTAACACAGTGAATAGTAGCCATCTTTGTTGGTAACTAAGCTGATGTAGAAGCATGTCTATTTAATTGAAATTTAAAAGCAATTTATTAAAAGTAATTTATTTTCCCCTTTTTCTTGAATTCAGTTCTTTTTGTTTTGTTTCTGTTTTAGAATATATTTTTTAATGATTTCTTTACATTTTAGTAAATAAAGAACATATCTAATATTTTTTGTGATTTTTATTCATATAGTTTTGCTAAGTTAATTAATCTAGTAAATAATGATTTTAAAATATTATTTACACTACATTAAGTAACATTTAGCTAGATTAAAAAAAAAGATTATATTATATATTAATATTAACTACACACATACATATGTATATATATGTATATATATATATATATATATATATACACACTGTATATATACAAAAATAAACATACTACTAATAAAGAATAAATAAACAAACTCAAGTATTTGTTAGTGGGAGATGGATGGAGGTTGTGAAACATCATCACGCCTTTACTGGCGGTCACGGTGTGACATTGTTCTGAGCCGATAGCTCTGCTTAGTGCTTTCCACATCATCCTCAGAATGACTAAATCCTCTCGTCAGGGTCTCTAACCCTCTGCGTCCCTGCTAGTGGTGTGCATTCACACCCTTTGAAGTGGCCTTACTCTGACCTAGTCACTCGGCTTGTCTCCAGATTGATCTGTCTGCACGTCCCCCCTAAAGGTCTCAATGCTCTCTTTGTTGCTTGACTCACCAAGGTTGCACATCATGGGAGAATGACCCCTAACCCCTCAAACCTCTCACATTATTTCACAGAAAAGATTGCAACAGATATCGTAAAAAAAAATCTAATCGAATAGCCCTATGATACCGCACTTATTTCTGACATTTGAAATAATGTCATTTGAAATTTTCCTGAAATGAGACATGATCAGTAGAAGTTATTATGTTACTAACACACAAATATCTGTTAAATGATCAGTAATAGTAATGTTTATAATACTGCACATGCGTGTCGTGCAAAAAAAAATGTTTTAGAAATAGGTCAACTTGAAAACAGACATGCAGCTTCCCTTCATTAATTGAAGAAAATGCTATATTTTAATATTTATTTTAGTCACCATTTATTCTGACATCAATAACAAAAAATACATAGTGAGAAAGCTGCAGGAGGTTGCACCAAAACAAAATGAATACCTCTGAATGCATCCAAAAGTATTCCATTATAACCAGTTTAAGTGTTAAAAATCTGTAATAAATGCATGCAACATGATGCCAGGAAAGGCCTACACACAGAGACAACTGCACTGTGGTTCCTTTTGTTTTAATGTACTTTGCTTCCTATTGTTTTAGTGCTGCTGTGTTGTCATAAACACATTTAGCAGATCTCAGAGGAGGGGGCAGGGCCAGTCTTTCACCAGCTAATTGAAAGAGATAGACAAGCTTGTTTAATAGTACTAGGGGAGGGGAGGATGCTGACGTTCCTTATATTAAATTGCAGTCCAGTGAGTGATTGAGGATTCTAATCCCGTCTAATGCACTCCTTGATACTTTCATGCTGAAATCTGTCGGCTTGAACGCCGTCTCCCGCCCTGCACTTAATATCCTTTGAAAAGCTTTAAGGAATCAAGGGCAATAAATTATATCACGTGAATAAAATGCTTGATGATTTAGTGGGAGGAGTGTTGCATTTATTGCTCTCTTCTCTATTATTTCATTTTGTCACATAATTAGATTTAATTATTCAGTTCCATCTCTAATCTGCGCTCCTCATTTCCCCCTAAAATTAATAACATGGATGCTTTTTCTTTCTTGCGCAATTCACATATCAGTTGTTATCTCTGAAGTAGGATATTAAACACGAAAGGAGTAAAAAAGGAAGCTCAAAGGTATCTCGAATGAACGGATTTAGATGCGTTAACCACGTAAAAGAATCAAATTAATTGCATTCTTTTATTCATTTATCTGAGTAGACTACGATGTCCTGCAGTATGAACATGCCCCCAACTTCAATACACATGGAAACAAGATTAATTGCTGGAGACAGAGGTAAGAAATTAATAAATAAACTGAAGAAATATAATCATGTAAGAACCACTATAAATTTCCTCTTGAATCACTCAACAGAACTTTAGCAGCCCAAGGGGACTTTATAACAAGCTGTTTCCCTTGAAGGTTGCCATGGCCTTCAGCGCGGTAGCTCTGGGGATATCCTAATATATAAAAGATAATGAGAAATTCATATACCTATGGCATCAGTCACCAGATTCGGACCAATGCACCGATGTCACCACTTAATTCCAGGGAGGTGTTATGTTTAAAACGCTAATTTAAAATCCCCACTGGATACAGGATAATTAGATCTTAATCAAGATATTTTGTTATCTGTGGGAGGCGTAAGCAGGGATTCGTGAAAACGCTGCCTGTACGTGAGATTTCAGCGTAATTATACAGCCCAGTGTTGGCTGAGGGGTGTAATACATCGTTTCGTGAGACTCCAGGAAGCCTTCTGCATTTTGCTCTCGTGAACCCTTCATTTCGGCCCATCTTTAGTTTAGCGTCTCTGAACTCCACCGCGTACCTTTCACCAAATCCCTTACTAATTGTTTCCGTCTCCTAGGTAGCAAGCCGTGGCTTTGATGTTCAAAACCCTCCTTCCTTACAAAGGAGGCTGGCTGTGGGAGCAGAGGAGGCGGCAGATGGGCCGCGACAGGATGCAGCGAACCTGACGTCTCTCTTCCCCTTTCAAGTGCTCTGGTTCAATCAGTCCTCACCACACAAGCTGTTGTGGAGCACCTTTGAAATCAGAACGTCTGCACAATAGTCTTGACTGCTAATGACTTCTTGTAAAGTTCCAAAGCCGCTCTGATTACCCACCCAAACAAGCGCTGACGAGCGCTATGCCTGCGTTCGCACCACTCGTGTTTCCAGCAACGCTTATGAAGCCAACACAAGGATGCTAGTAAACAATTAATATGTTAATTCCGGGAGTCAATACCAGGCAATCGAGCAGGTGCGGGGTTGAGCGCAAAATACAGCTTCATGAAACGCATGCTCCCTTTCAGCGCTCTGGCGTAAAAACTGCAGTTTCGTAACGGATCCGATCCGAGCCCCCGCTTTCCCTCCTAAACTTCATAGCTGACAGGAAAAGTCAGAGTGAATATATTCTATAACCTCAAGCCGCTGACCCAATGAACAAGTCGGCCAAATGAGCTTTTTAGACAAAGAAAGCTGCCCTGTCTAGATACCAGTGCAGCAATTTGACTCCTTCCTCATTATAATAGGTATGACCTGTTTTCCATAAGACTCAGTGCAGCAGCTTGACATATTTGATCTCTATGATTTGTGTGAAATGTGGTTCGACTGCTGGAGCAGAAAATTTTTGCCCAGTTAATCAAATGGTAGAAGATTCTCAAGTGATTCATTAAAATCGGCCATCCAATTGGACCACAGCCATGTCAAACTGATACAGATAGACCTAGTAAATTTGGCACAATCCATGCGTAGGGATACCAAGGAAAGAGGAGGCAAAAGTTCGTTGCTACACAAATGTGGTCTGCTATATTTTTTGGCTGACATTTTGGGACCTGTACCTCATATGTTGCTTAACACAGCCGAGATACCATATCATAAATATTCCCTTTTGGCTCAAGTGGTGCTGTACCGTTAAATTAGTAAAATAGTCTCTGATCATTATTTTTAGCATTGAGAAGTCCATCTTTTTAACCCATTTTCAGACCACTTATCCTACTACTACTACTACTACTACTACCCAGGGTGAATGGCCTATCCTTCACATCTTTAGGTTGAGTGGAAATGGGAGGACATGCAAACTCCACATAGAAAGGCTCACTGAGCCACCCCACATAAAATATATTTAAAAGCATTTTTCATAAAATGCAAAAAATCCTCAAACACGTGATATGGCAACCTGAATCTTGGTATTTTCGGATGCCACCCTCTTCTCGCTCTTTTCAACGTTGCTTTGTGTTCTATACAGTAAAGGGGAAAGAAAATAGATCTTACTAAACAGTCCAATAAAATATATTTAATGAAAATGGGGTCTTGTCTTAAAGCAAAAGTAATGAGTCAATCTTGTATGACCATCTTGCAAACACCACTTGATCAAACCTTGTTTAAGGGGAAATAAAAAGTCTCTTTGGAATTTCGGGAAGGACTTCATGTAATTTATTGTTTGAACATGTATCCCACTGTTGTTGCCTCTTATTTAATAAATTATGATTGACTGTAGGTTTAAGGTCCACAATCAGTGGCAATCCTACTGTAGTACCATTTCTGCTTGTAATGCAGCAATCACCATTATATTGTGTTAATTAAAACCGCTCTAGACTCCAGAGTAAGTTTTTGCTCATCTGTTGCTATTACAATCTATGAACAATATCTATGATCAGGGAACAAATACAAATCAATTATCACTATACAATGATCAAGGCCGTAGTGCAAAACACACGACTGTTAATTTGCTTCAAGTAGAAGCAAAGCAAACCTAAAATGACAACTTTACAGTCTACACTTACAATTTCCTGAGAATTCATTTTAATGCTTTAACAAAAATGTAAGTGTCACATTTTTGCCATTTTACTGAAGATGCTTTCCTCAAACTGCATGTTTCAGACACTTCTAAAACTAGAAGGGACTAGTGGAAATAATTTTCTTTGGTAATCAACAATGCCTTAATGTGAAAAGGCTCATAGAGATGACAATCACAAAAGAAATGGCTAATCCATGAGACAGTGAATGTGAAAAGTAAGATATCACTTTGGAGATCTGAAGGCAGCGGAGAGCAAATCTAACATGCAGATAGAAGGGCATAGTGTGGCACCTCAAATTGAGTGTCTTGAAAGTCGACTAATGCGTCAGGCTGCCTTGAAAGGGGAAGAGTGCAGTTCTTTCCATTCCTGAGCTTCAAGGACACTACTAAATTGGTTGGTGGGGCAAAGAAAGCAGATATGTGTGTGTGTGAGAGCGAGAGGGAGATGGGGAAAGAGGGAGAATAAAAGATAGAGAGAGAGTTACCTGCTGTACTCAGCTCTTGAGAGGTTCAAAATTCCAGTCTTAAGCTGATAACAGTGCCAACTGAAAGTGCTAGTCAAAAGGTCGAAAGTCTCCCTTGTCAGGAGGCAGGAGAACTGCACAAGGAGATCTGGGCCACAGGAAAGCAAGCAGCTGTTTCCATCAAAGCCATCTCTCATCTGAGTGGCCATCTTCCTCCTGCGCGTGTACCAATACTTCTGGTATTTAAGCATCCCCACCTCTAAAATGGAGAAGTACTCTAAGCACTTCAGACAAGGTGGTAGGAAAGGTAAAAGATCCTCCATCTCTCACCAACTGTTCAGCAGGTGCGGAAGAGGCTGGTGATACCTGATACATGTAAATAATAGAACCTGACAACGTTTGACAAGCAATTATCCAGCTTTTGTTATCAAGACTGCTTTCAGAATGAGCCAAAACCTGACATTTTAATGAAATTGATTTTTTGTAACAGATTAAAGATATAAACAAACAAATTACAGCTGTTTATCCATCAACTTCAGAAAGCAAACAATTATTTTAGTGAGCGCGATGTGAAAACTTTTGATAACTAATTGTGAGAAAATTCAGTAACCATTCAAATTCCAGCTGAAATACAGAAACATGCTGCTGAAAAGAAATTACATTTCTATTAACAAATAATTTAACTTTCTTGGTGCCCTGACAACTAATTAAAAGACAACAAATACAACAGCAACTAACGCTAATTTGTTGGAAGTAGCCTTGAAAAAATTTATACTTTCTAATCATTTCAACAGCTCAACAAAATTCGGAGAATGTCAGAACTAAAATAGAGAGCTGATCAGCACCGGCACATGTGTAGCGAACTTAGAATACTTAAACTTAAAATAAAGTATTCTATGTACCTTCACTTTTGGCAAACAGGAAGGTCCGGATTGTAGTTTCAATGCAGATTCAAAGGGCTCTACACGATTCCAGCTGAGAAATAAGAGCAATTCTGTAACCTATTTTATATATTTACATTGCAGATACAACAACTCTACAGGGAAAGTAGTAGTAGATTGAAAATTTGTTTATCTGCTTACCCCCAGGCCATCCAAGATGTAGGTGACCTAAAGTAGAACACAGACGAAGATTTTTAACTCCAACCGTTGCAGTCTGTCAGTCGTATAATGCAAAGTGTATATACTGTATGTGTGTGTGAGACACACTGTGTCACGTTCTGGATGTTGTGAAAGAGTAGGACATTGTGGTGTATCAGAGGTAAGAAACTGTTCAGTTTCTCGTACAAAACCGATCATTGTGTGTCTTAGGACATCAATGTACTGTATCGTCACAAGCCACAGAGTTTAAATTTGATTTCTCTGTTCAATGTGATTTTTCTCTCAAAGACTGTGTCCCCACTGACCTGTATTATATGACTGACAGACTGCAACGGTTTGAGTTAAAATCTTTCTTTGTTTTCTACTAAAAAAAAACAAAGTCACCTACATCTTGGATGCTCTGCAGTGGTAAGCAGATAAATATCAAATTTTCATTTTTTTGGTGAACTATCCCTTTAATTAGCAGTGCATTAGCAGTTTAAGGCAAAAGTTGAAATTAATAGTTATTTAACAGTGAGAATTGGCTAAAGAAAGCTAATATGGAACTACACTTGCACCCTATAATTTGATTCAGTTCAAACACTCTTTGGCGATGAGTTCTTTCATTAGCACAAATACATATCTTAGTTAATCTTTTATAAGATTGCATATGGTATTTTTTATTTATTTATTTATTTACAGTTTCACAGTAATTTTTAACATGCACAAACACTTTGTGTCGTAATATATATATTCAGTATATATACACACACATATATACATATATATACAGTAATTAAAATTACTATAATTTTAAAAAGTACTGTAATTTTTTATAAGCATATAATTTTACGCTTTTCTGCCAGCCCCAATTATCCCTTGTTGTTCTAACATGCATTCATACTCAGTGTTCAAGTTACAGCATCAAAAGGTTTATATTCTTTTCAAATATGCATTTATAAATGTTAAAAGTCAGTCAGGTTGTGCAGGCCATTTCCAACTAGTAAACAGACACCCATGAGCAGAAGTCAAGAAGTACCCATAAAGACAGTATACTGCTTGAGCACTTTTCATTAGGATCACCATCATATTTGAACATTGAAGCACGGACATTATTACTATAACTTGGTTATAGATGTTCTTGACATGTGTGGCTCAAAAGACACACCTGAGAAAACTTTCTGTAGACATTTCTTGTAAAAGGTTGTAGCATATTAGCTCATTAAGGGAAATGCATGTAATATTTTCGTGGCCACAGAAAAATACCTTCTTGCGGTATCATTGCAATAGAGACATTAATTTGCAAATCAGAAACTCATGTAATTTGTGCAAAAGTTTCATTAACTTACATAATGTGTTAATTATGTGTTAACTCACATAATTAAACACACAAGTATAAATACACTCACACATGGGGAAATTGCAAAGAAGGCTTAAGAGTAAATCATTATTAAAGGCCTAAACTGAAGTTATGAAAAGAAAGTCAGTTTGACCACCTGTAAAACCATCAGTGTCATTCATAACTAATACTAAACCTCTGTTTCATTTAGTTACATGTACGATACTTGCATTGCCTGGTTGGCGAGGGTCCGATGCGGTCTCGATGATTCCAAGGTTTTTGATTGGCAATCATGTTCTTCCTGGTTTGAAGAGTGATGTATCCCAAAGATGTCCTGACTCTGATGATTGATAGAAGAAAGGAGAGCTGAGAAAGAGATCTGTTGCGATCCATGGATCTTGAGTTACATGGAAAGTCAAGGCCTCGGCCTTGTGTAAAACACTAAATGTGTTGATATTATGAGGTGATATTAGCCATCATAAACATGCATAAAACACTATACTATACACAAGACAATATACGAGGAAAATAACAATATACACATTGACCTGTCCACTCAAAGAAAGTTTTCCTGTGAATTAATTTTGGAAAAGTCCATTGTCTTTGCAAAAAGGAAAAACTAGTCAGAGTTGCTTTATTCGCATTCCTTCAAGCCGAAACCCAGTGTTATCAGTCGGCTGCCATGGAATCAGAGGCCTGTTTTGCCTTCCTGAGGTGTTAGCTGCCTTTCAGGGGAAGGGTCCACAGACCCTCATAGGTTGAGTTACCCATTGGGCTGGTAAAGCGATATTAAAGATTATTTGTTAAATGTTACAAATAGCTTGCGCCTGATTGGTTCAAATGCTACAAAGTCACCCCGCTTTGTATAAATCGTGCAAAAACTTTCCAACGGTAATCGCTGCAGTGCAATTTTGAAATCCATCCATTAAACATTTAATTGATCGATTGATTTATTTCCAGAGCAGATACACAAGTACACAAAGACAGATGCACACACAGAGGGAGTGATTAAAATCTAATTATTTTCTTTCATTATCTCCAGAAAGATGGTGTCCAGAAGTCACAGAAAACCATAATTCCTTTTTGCCGTTTTATATTTGCATAGCAGGAGAAAAACAATTAGACGCATGGGGATTAGACATATTAGCACTGTCCCTTGGAAATGAATTTATTACCTGGCAGCCCACTTAATTGATTTCGTGCCACTGCATCTTCGTTCTTGTCTTAAATCCTGATGCTGTCGGAATGTAAATACTCCCAAATCCGAGCCACTACCCAGAACAAAAAGCACAGATCATTTTCGATCTGCACGAATGAATCAATATCTTCTACGCTATGTGTCAATTGATGCCGGCATGTAGTTAGCAGTGAACCGGAGGGTGCGTGAAGGCGCTCTGAGAGTCTTTAATGGAGTCTCGGAGGGATATAACGAGGAGCTACTCGTACCTGGTTCAATTTCTGTTTACTAAGTAGGAACATGCACAATGAACAAAAGCCTTTGATAACGCACTCATCCCCGAGCCCCTATTTCCAGAGAAGAGTCGGTCTCGCTAACGACAACATGAGGTTAACAGCAAATTCAGAAATAATGTGCCATTTCCCTGTGGACCTCCCCCTGTCCTTTTCATTTTCTTTGTGCCTGAGGAACGTTGTGGATAAGGGGGACAGATTCCTCACTAAGTCAACATGATGTGACTGCACTGCTGCCAGTGTTTGTGGCGGAGGATGGCCGGGACTGCCCAGGGAAATTAAGTCTCTCATAGGTGCTGTTCTGATTCGTAATGGCCATTGGTGTGTGCCTGGAAAACAAAAGCTATGCGGCGCTTCGTGCTGACCACTGTTTTGAGGAACTGAGGGGGTTGTTTGTTTGTATTGTTTCCTGGGAAGACGGGGCACGAATGTGAAAGTGGGAACTGTCGTAGGTCAGATGTACTTAAAGCAATAATTTCACAAAGCTCAGTGTAATCAACGGGGTATAGTCTCAACTATACATTGATCAGTTTGTATTGACTTGTTCTCTAAGATACGACCGCATTTACATGTTAAATTGTAAATGCCAGAAAGGACCAAAATTAATACTGTTGATGGAGAAAATAGTGTGGAATTAAACTGTGATGATAAAATGGCAAGTTACTCAACAATACATGATTTTAATTACATGACTTTAACAGCATAAGAAAGCGCAGGGTTTTCTTTTTTTGTGAACCTGGACCATAAAATCATTCATATGGGTCCATTTCTATATATATATATATATATATATATATAAATAAAACATATTAAAGTTTACTGTACGAGAGATTTAAAAAAAAAAAAAAAAAAAAAAAAAAAAGGCTGTAAAAGAATGACTCAATTCAAATCACAGGGAAGTGTGAGGAAGTCAAAGTCAGGTCTCAAATACTTGCCAATTCAGGTCTTCAAAATTGAGCCTGTGGTGTGCCTCGAGTTTAATTCACAAGTCTGAAGTCCACATGACTGGAAACAAATACCTTAGACCTTTAGAAAAGGTGCACGTGGTGGCTGAACCGAACATCTGAACACAGGCTTTGTCATTTCCAGCCAATTAAAACCAGATTCATATGGCGAAGAATTACATTAGTGATTCTGCCTAATTATCCTGTGACTTGTCTGAATTAACACAATTAAGCACCATTTTTAGGGGGACCTCGGGATGAGATACACAAGTCATACTCCAAGACCAATTATGCCATTAGTGCCACCAGATGTTCACACAGCTGTATTCACACTGACAACAGCACAGAGGGTTAAATTAACTAGAGTAATTGAACAATAAAACTGGGCTGACGGAGTTCTTTGGAATAAATTAAAATGTGGCTCTTTCATCTATAATATCTCAGATGAGAATATGAGGAACACATCAGTCTAGCTTAGAACAGAACATAGCGGTGTGACTCGAGTATGCACACACCACCGCATCTGATATTTAAACTGACACAATCTGTAGTATTTAATGTGTCTAAATGATGAATGCTGTAATTATCACAGACAAAATGTGAAACTGTGACACTTTGTAAGTAGTGCAAAATTACAACGCTTCAATTTCTAATCTCATCTCCACGTGGGGCTAAAAATCTCAAAGCAAGTGATACAGCTGGTGACTCTCATAATCATAGAACAACAACATACAATTTAAAATAGTACAGGAGCTACCACTAAAAATGGTCATGTTATTCTCTGTTTTCCATTAAGAAAGCTCACAGGTTAATTCGGAATAAGACACAACGCATCACGTTACCTGCCAGTTCATGTTAGTTGCAGCACAGTAGTTGACCCTTCTCTGCTAACTAAGTTTGCATCTTTCTTCGAGCAGAAATAACTCTTTCCATCAATTAGCAAGAACAATCCCTCTGGAGGCGCAATCTGTAATAGATATGCACTAAAGGAAACACGCTTTTTAAAACATTTAATTGAGAAGGACTGGGTCATCCAATTAACCCAAACACACATGGGCTTAAACCATTTGGCAAATTTTCTGCTTCGAGACTTTAAAAGGCTAAATACAGTTACATCAGTCTCTTTTAAACTCTGAAAGGCTGGCTGCATACTAAGGTCCTAACATTTGGTACCAATTATTGACCATTATAGACTTCATTAATAAACACAGACCACCCCACGGACATTAGAGACTTGCCCGTGGTAATACATTACTGAAATATCATTACTGTTATTTCTGGTGATTGCAGTTGTAACTGAATGTTTTTAATAATAAAAGTTAAGGATGTATTTACATGTATTTAAACAAACACAAAATGCATATATTCTTAAACTATGCAATAAAACAGACCTGTAAAATAACATATGTACTTTAATCGATAATTTAATTTGATATGCATGTCCATTCTTACGGATTTCTACAAGTCTTAGGGGGAAACCTATTTGTTGCTGTCTAATATGAGATACAGACCATATGGAAAACATGACAGGTGTAAAGTTAGAATAAACAAGACAATCTGTTTCACATTTTCTGCAGCCTGTATTTTAATTCTTTACTTTTTCGCCAACTGTAGGTAAACGTATCAGTCAGCTCCTCTGAAATTCTCACAGGTGTGCTATACCAAAGGTTAATCATCACATCAATCGTGAACATGATCTCCCAACATCTGGTAATCAAAAACTATACAGATATTATTTGTGAGCCTGGACCACTAAAGAGGTCTTAGCATTGGTGTTATATTTGTAGCAATAGCCAACAACACATTGTATTAATCAAAATGATTGATTTTTATTGGATTACGACATTAGGATATTACACAATGATCATGTTCCATGAAGATATTCTGTAAATGTCCTACTAATATAGGACTTATATATATGCGCGCAAGTTCTCCCACTTAAAAAGATGAGAGAGGCCTGTAATTTTATAGGTATACCTCAACTATGAGAAACAAAATCCAGAAAATCACATTGCATTTACATTTACATTTATTCATTTAGCAGACGCTTTTATCCAAAGCGACTTACAGGTGGGGAAAAAGCAACAAGCAATTAGTCATACAGAGGCAAAAACAACTTAGGAAGTGCTCATAATACCATAAAACAGGCAATCTTCAAATAAGTGCAGGCTAGAAAGGGAGAGAAAGAGTATGGTTAAGGCTTTTTTTGTTTTTTTTTATGTCAAATAGTGTTGAAAGAGGTGGGTTTTCAGAAGTCGTTTGAAGGTTGTAAAGGAGTTGGTATTTCAGATAGTGATGGGAAGGTCATTCCACCAGCCAGGAACGGTGTGAGAGAATGTTTTGGAAAGAGATTTTGTGCCTCTTTGTGATGGTACAATGAGGCGTCGCTCACTGGCAGATCTCAGAGTTCTGGAAGGAGTGTAGATTGGTAGCAGTGAGTGGAGGTAAGCAGGAGCCAAGCCGGTTATAATTCATTATGCAAGCATTAGTGCCTTGAATTTGATGCGTGCTTCAATTGGGAGCCAGTGTAGGGAGATGAAGAGAGGAGTGACATGGGCCCTTTTGGGCTCGTTGAAGACCAGTCGAGCTGCTGCGTTTTGAATGAATTAATTGGATTTTTAAAGAATTAATTGGTACATTCCTCGGTTTGGTAAGTATTTGGTCACCTACAAACACGTAAGATTTCTGGCTCTCACAGACCTGTAACAACTTCTTTAAGAGGCTCCTCTGTCCTCCACTCGTTACCTGTATCTGTTTGAACTTGTTATCAGTATTAAAGACAGCTGTCCAAAACCTCAAACACTCACACTCCAAACTCCACTATGGCCAAGACCAAAGAGCTGTCAAAGGACACCAGAGACAAAATTGTAGACCTGCACCAGGCTGGCAGAGCAAATAGGAAAGCAGCTTGGTGTGAAGAAATCTACTGTGGGAGCAATTATTTGAAAATGGAAGACATACAAAAGACCACTGATAATCTCCCTCGATCTGGGGCTCCATGCAAGATCTCAACCCGTGGGGTCAAAATGAACAAGAACTGTGAGCAAAAATCCCAGAACCACACCGGGGGACCTAGTGAATGACCTGCAGAGAGCTGGGACCAAAGTAACAAGGCTACCATCGGTAACACACTGTGCCGCCAGGGACTCAAATCCTGCAGTGCCAGACGTGTACCCCTGCTTAAAATGGCACATGTCCAGGCCGGTCTGAAGCTTGTAGAGAGCATTTGGATGATCCAGAAGAGGATTGGGAGAATGTCATATGGTCAGATGAGGCCAAAATAGAAACTCAACATGTCGTGTTTGGAGGAGGAAGAATGCGGAGTTGCATCCAAAGAACACCATACCTACTGTGAAGCATGGGGTGGAAACATTATGCTTTGGGGCTGTTTTTCTGTAAAGGGACCAGGACGACTGATCGGTGTAAACCAAAGAATGAATGGGGCCATGTATCGTGAGATTTTGAGTGAAAACCTCCTTCCATCAGCAAATGCATTGAAAAAGAAATGTGGCTGGGTGTTTCAGCACGACAATGATCCCAAACACACCACCCAGGCAACAAAGGAGTGGCTTCTCAAGAAGCATTTCAAGGTCCTGGAGTGGCCTCGCCAGTCTCCAGCTCTCAACCCCACAGAAAATCTTTGGAGGGAGGTGCAAGTCTGTGTTGCCCAGCGACAGCCCCAAAGCATTACTGATCTAGATGAGATCTATATGAAAGAATGGGCCAGAAGACCTTGAGAAGACTTACAGAAAATTTTAAAGAAAAATTTTGTTATTGACAAAATACTTATTTTCCACAATAATTTGCAAATAAATTCCTTAATGTGATTTTCTGGATTTTTTCCCCCTCATTCTGTCTCTCATTGTTCAGGTATACCTATGATGAATATTACAGGCCTCTTTCATCTTTTTATGTGAGAGAACTTGCACAAATGGTGAATGACTAAATACTTTTTTGCCCCACTGTTTGTGCAGTTATATATATATATATATATATATATATATATATATATATAGTTTTTGTTATGTAACACAAACATCAACGCATTTCAAGCGGTGTTTGGGGAATTTTAGGTCTACTATACAACTTTAGCAACATTTTTGTAGGCCATTTTTATAAACAAGACTAGTTTTAATTACTGGGAAGAATGCACAAGAAAGAGTGGAACTGAATCTGACCAAAAAAAACAAAAACAAATGTAATGCAATCTTGCATCTATCGCTCAAGTACCATAAACATCTCTATTTAAGAAACACTCAAGCAGGCCATATCTGGCAAATCTGAATTTGGGAGTCCATCCTCTCAGACACACTGCATTTTACTGCAGAAAATGTGATTTAAAAAGATGATAGAGGTATAGAGATCATCCAGTAATGGAGCAGGCTTATCCTATATTTCCCCATTTTACACTAAGCTAAAACTGATCTTTCAATTCAGCCCTGTAACCTACACATTTTTCCTTCAATTTTATCATCACACGTAAAGTGGGTTTCTGTAGCACATGAAAACATATAGACCACCCAGATGATACAAAATAGATGATCAAATGGTGTCAAATACCCCGGAAACGATGGGTGCAGTTTAGAACCATTTCGAGGAAAGTAAAGAAGATAGACAGTCTTTGAAAATGACTTGAAATGATGGCCTGAAATCAAAAGATCCAACCCTCAACACATCAAACATCATACCAAAATATGAACTGACACGAGGAGAAGTATTCACTTTACCTGACCTTTCATCTATGAAACCTGCAGCAGAATTATTTATGCAGTTGTATCTGATGTGTGTTTTGGACAGGGATGCCACAGAGCTGCCTTTGAAGGAAGTAAATGTGACTCCGAAATGTATCTACAGAGGTAAAGTGTCTGAAAGGGTCTTCAGTAAAGTTCAAGCCAGAAATAAAGCTGGCTGTCTCTTAACTAGCAACATTTGATACATGCATAATGATGATGCACATGGTTCGTTAATAATAACAACAATAATAACAACAACAACATGAGTTCAAAAGCAGCTTTTTTTTATTATTCATATTTGTCAATATTAGGGTAGCATTTGGTTTTTGTGGAGGCACAATGACATTATACAACCTAAACTAGCTTTGCTGTGACAAAAATAAGCATCAAATTATCATATGATTTGAGTCCTCCTGACTTTGGTCTTTTTTCACAAAAGATGAATTCAATTAAATTCACCCCCCAAAAGAAAGACAGAGCTCATGCCACTGACCCATGTGGATAAAACCATCATGAATCTAAATGCAACTTTCTGTTGCAGAAGCCTACAATCTCAACTTGGTGTAATGGCTTGTGCTTACATCGAGCGGTGGGCTTCGCTGTGTGTTTCCGGACCCATCCCTCACTGTCTTTTCAGTCTGACAACGATAACACCAGCACACGAGTATGAATGTGTCATTTTTCAAGGCACACAAAACCTATGGCACTCAAACCTTTCATTTCTCCTGACTCAAAGGCAGGCAAGGAAGGCCCTGTTTGATAACAGCAATTCTAGAAAGGTCACAGGCGTCAAGAAAATAGGAAGAATGAGCCAGGAGGTTTTAAAGTTGTATTAATGAGAACCCCTTGCTGGCACATGCCTCTGAGGTCAGACCATCACCTAAAATGATAAAGATTTATCATGGGAAGGCAAGCTGGTCAAAGCTTCCTCTTATCTTATGCCATCCCTTTATGAAAGCAGCCACTGTCAGGACCCTTGGTGGATGAAAGCTTCTCTTACACTGCTGCAGACCTCACAGTAAAAAAGAAACATCCAATAAGTCTGTAAATATTTGATGCAATATATTTTGTAATCTTTAAGGATTTTTAAGGCGAGCCAGCACATTATGCTGGACTTTGAAGATCCATTCTGAAGAGGCGATGTACTGTAGATATAACAGGAAGCTGTTTAAGATAATAAACAAATGATCTTTGCTGTTGGGTTTCGGTTTTAAAAGGTTACAAAAATTAGTTTCAGAAGCTCTTTGGATATTTTCTTTTTTGCCTTACAAGTGCAGTGATGAATCTAACCGTTGGAGGTGTACCTAAGATTCCCCCTGACCACCATATCAGAATATATAGAGGCTGCATGGCTAAACAATAAAGCATGAAGCACAGTTATGTTCGTTTCAACCAACAGTTCAGTGTATCACTGCGCAATACCAATGACCAATATAATGTAATTTTATGCAATGCATCCATCCATTGATGAACGCAGATAATGAGGAAATTACACCACTTACTTTGACAAGTGCATTAAAAAAACGACTAAATGCAGCCCAAAACTGGTTGCCTACTGAAGCTATAAGCAGGGCTGAGCCTGGTCAGTACATGAATGGAAGACCTCCTGGGAAAACTAGTTTGCTGCTGGAAGAGTTGTTAGTGAGGCCAGTAGGGGGTGCTCACCCCGTGTTCTGTTTGGGTACTAACGCTACTAGACTCTGTTCATATAACAAAATTAGCACAATGCAAGATTTTGTTGCGTTGTGTACTACTGGGCCACCATAGTGAGGGAATATTTTAGTAGAATGACAGCATTTAATGCACGCACTCCAAAATTGTAATGTATCGATACTAACAATTTCATTTTTATTTTTTTTTATTTTTTATTATGTGGTAGTAGTTTTATAAAAGCAACAATGTACTCAAGGTGTTCAGTATTGTGAATAATTAATGGCTTAAAGGGTTGCAATGCCCTCAAACCATCACTGTAATCCACATTCTTAACGCAAAAGGAAGCCTCAAATATCCTGCCAAATGAATGTCAAAAGTACAGCGCCCAAAATAGGATGAAATAAGAGAAATACATTGATGCTTTCGAGTCTCCTCAAAACATTTGCATTACCTTAATATACTTGAGAGATGCTTGCAAACAATTTGGTTCTAAACTGGCAAAAAAAAATTGAGCGAAGGCAGTGAGAGTTACTGAGTAAAGTGCAAAACTTTTATAGGAGAATGCAAAATTGGGAATGGAATTTATATGAGGTGGTTTGAAAAACTATACTGAATGCAAAGGAGTTGAAATATAATAATGTCTTGGTGTTGTCTTTTTTGTACCTTGAAATACAGAAGAAATCCTTTGTCACAGTGTGGATTAATTTATATGTCAAAATGACAATGGAAAAAAATAGAACAAGCATTGATGCTGTGTGAGAGAGAGGATTTATGGAAATTTCTACAGTACAAGTGGCTTTCATCACACCACAGGAGAGCCGTCACACAGATTGATTTGATCTTTAATCTGCTGCCTCGTAGAGACCATCAGAATCTGATGAGTTTCTAATACACATGTCTCTACATCTGATTTCAGTAATAGAAACAATATTAATGTTAAACATTATCGTGTGAACTTAATCAAAAGGTTAAAGCAATTGCAATGAATTTTGCCCAATAAATAAATGTCTAATTTAAAGCGATTAACTAAATCAAAAGGTTAAAAAAAACAAATGAATTTTGCAAATAAATTCATGTCTAATTTAAAGGTAAATTACTCAGGGGCAAAACATTAAAGATAATATTAAAAGCCCGTGCTGCAGAATTTTCTTCCACCTACTTTGCATCCATCAACTTTCACGCTTAGTTACATATTCAACCTTATTCTTAAGTGATATTTATTTTGTTTGAGACGGGCACCCCTGGGGGCAGGAATAAAAACCATAAATCCATTGTTGACATGGCAACCATTAAACCTGAATTTCAGGATTTCAGCATGAGGCCGTTTGGCAGTGTGATAAAATGTGTGAGAACAGAGCAATTGAAGCAGCAACTGTTGTGTCTATAGACTGTGGTTTCTCACAGAGAATCTAAGAGTCATTCTTATGAGAACTGCTCTCCTGCTGAAAACACACAACTAAACTGAACCTACAGAAAAGAAAGCATGCTGCACAGGGTTTCTGAAACTGAGAAGCAAATCTTTGTGGTACTGTGACGCATAAGCTTTTGTCGCTGCTAATTTCTGACTGAAGGAGAAAGGTTGTGTTCCTTACTTGCTCGTATTTATATTCACACCGGTATCTTGAGCCCAAACATGATACCGAGTGTGTTTTGGCAAAGTATGCAAAGACATGCTGTGGTAAACTGATATGAGTACAGTCTTGGGATTGGTGTAATATCATAAATGCATTCTGGCTAGCGTGCAGCAACACAAAGCCAGAAGTCTTGTAATCCTTAAGCGTTTGAAACGGCATTGAGTCATCATCCACAAAGTAGGCCCTTGAATTATCAGCACAGTCTACGCCAAAAATGAGTAATTAGAACACAACACACACGCTGACATTTCAACTAACTCAACACATTAGTTAACCTTCATGTTCTGTTAAGGTATTACTGCCGCTATTAACCACTTATTTTGCAGTCAAATTATTTTAAGCACATTTAACCCAATTAAAATCCATTAGGCAGAAATCACTAGCTTTTTCATTCTATTTTGCCACAAAGTACTTCTAAACTTCACAAATCTAACTATTCATGTTCATTTCTGACACCTCAAAAAGCCATTGCATAAAAAGAAAAAAAATAAGAATAACTGCATGTCGAATTGCATCTAAATTGTATTCATTGAGAACAACTGAAGCACATTTTCATGTTTTTATGAAGACATTTATTTGAAATATTAAAATCACCTTTAGGTCTCCTAAACAGAACATTAAGGTTAAGAACTCAATGGGATTCGCACACAAATAAAGAAAAGAATAATGAAATCCATGGGTAAATATTCAGCTCTAAAGTGGTGTTATGAATGGCATTTTCCAGATGCACATGGACTTCCTCAGGTCATGTACCATATCCAGCTGCTCCAAAGGCTGGTGATCGTACTTATTTTACAAACAAAGTAAGCTGGAAATAAAGAATAAATAAAGTATTTTTGTATGCATCTGCTGTAGCTGGAAAAGCTGTTTAAGTGAAAGCAATGACATAGCTAAAGAACTTAAAAACAAAAGTGAAAGATGGACACTAGGTGGTTTTCGTATAGTACAGTATGTTTAGACAGCAGGGTGAGGAAGAGCAGCCAGAGGAATGGAGGTGAACTTGACTTTGTAAAGAACAGATGGTGCATTTCAGAAAGCATTACTTATACAGCACATGTTTGCAATCTACCATAGCACTGTGGTCATGATATAATATTGCTTTGCCAGTGTTGCATACCATATGCCTCAAAAACTGAGACATGACATTTACAGCACAGGCAAAACATATGGTTTTCACCTGCAAAATATGGTTTAAATTAATATCTTGGTTAAGGTATTAAAGTGACAAAATTCTTTGGTTAGAAAGGAAAACCCCAGCCTATCATAGAATATGGGTCTTAATGTGTTCTGCAAAACAAACAAAAAAAGAAAGACAAAAAGCACAAAGAAAATAAATTGAATACAATGAAATCAGTCATTATTGTGTTAGTACCCCTGTGTTTTTGATTTCAGCACCCCTTCTCCACCTTCAGGTGATTTCCATCCTTTCAAAAATGCTCACTTGTCTTCCTTGACCAGCAACAGCACTTTAGATTCTGCACAGTAGTGCGCCTCACTGTGTTTTGAAATAATTATGTGGACATTGTGAATGTTCACATCCAGCACATAAGCAATATCCAAAACCGGCAGACAAGATTTTCAATATCCTACTTGCTTGCAATCTAATCTCTAGCTTGCAAAGCTCTCCGTTTTCTCTAAATCCCACAAACTAACAACTAATAATAATGCTAATAACCTGCTACATAATCATTTATTAAATTATAGACTAGCAATAACGAGTGCAAACTTGGCATGACCACTTAGCCAAAAAGTGACGTTTGCACAGTATCACATCACGACAAATAATATTATACTTGGAAAACCTACATTAATTTGGTTTCTTACAGTTTGGGTTATTCTTTACCTCTCTCACCAAGGCTCTTCTCCCCCGATAGCTCAGTTTGGCCGGACAGGCAGCTCTAGGAAGGGTTCTGGTCATCCCAAACATCTTCCATTTAAAGATTATGCAGGCCTTAGGAACCTTAAATGCAGCAGAAATTTTTGTGTAACCTTGGCCAGATCTGTGCCTTGCCACAATTCTGTTTTTGAGCTCTTCAGGCAGTTACTTTGACCTCATGATTCTCATTTGCTCTGACATGCATTGTGAGCTGTAAGGTCTTATA
>JAUMHI010000012.1:4799704-4829998 GCA_032359435.1 Enteromius unitaeniatus
CGTACATATACATGTATTTCAAGGAAGTACATTTTTGCTAAATATTATGTATTGTACAAGTTATCAATTTGTATGAATATGTGCACTTAACCCGCCCCTAAACCTACCCATCACTGGGTTTTAGACTAAATCATATGAGTGAGGTCACCTCGTAAAATAGGTACAAATTGGTCGTGAGACTGTGTTGTCTTTTCTTCATATCAAAAAATTGAACACTGCAATTTTATCACAAGTTTATGATAAAAGTTTATCACAATTTTCAATCACAGACATATGCCTGAAATTGTAACTCGGACGATCCGCCATGCAATGTGAACACAGCAGCAACTGAATCCTTCCCCAGATAGTTGTACAGTGTGAACACTACAGTGATCAGAGGACTTCTGGGCCTAAATGGTAATTTGTCTTCTGACATTAGGAAGAACTTTAGGAGGTTGGTCCTGAAACAGATCTCAAACCATCTGGATCCACTGCAGTTTTCTTAGAACCCATAACAGCATGGACTATGCAATTATTTGCATGCATCACCATGGTTAGAATCGTATTTTTAATTGGAAAAAACAATAGAAGAGAAAACCTGACCCCAAAATCAGGTTTGATTAGATGCGCTGTTGATTTATTGATGGTTCAAAAAGGTCTCTCTCACGAAACACATTTTTCAGATGTAAGTGAGAATTTCTGTTTTTCTACTCCCTTGAAATAGGTCTCACTCTACAGGCTGGCTAATCACTGTGTAATGCATGCAAAATTGACTGAGTTTCTCAAGAGGCAAACTGAACCGCAAAGCTTGAACCAGTGGCCCCTGCGAGCAAAGTTTCAGCTGAGCGCTGTGAGGTGGTAAGAGCTCGGAGAAGCAGTTGATGAGTCATTCGCAGCGCATAGACAGCTTTTTTTCACTGTTGACAGTCAGCTCCCAGACTATGAAAGCCTTGTTTGTCTTAGAAATGGGTTTTGGCTGGGAGAAACACAGCTGGTTTGGGCGATCAGATCTCTAAATGTTCAACTTTCCAACAGGAGTCATTCAAAAGCAAGGAACGGGAGCTGCCTATTGGGAAATAGTCCCGGATTAAAGGAGCCAAAAGATTGAAAAAGTAATTTAAAAAATAATGGGCTTTTTAATGACTAAACCTAAGGGACACCCAGATGTGCTCTTTGTTAATTTTCACTTGTGTAATGTAAAATTCCAACTGCTTAATTACTCTAGTATACACAAAGCAAATGCTTTTAACGAAGCAATTATGGGAGACAATCTCGTCATGGCACCACAGCTTTCACAAACACCCCCTGCCACTTGGACAGACTGTTGTTGTCAGAGAAAAAAAACATTGGTTTCTCATGTGTTGGATGACAAATGAAAACATATTAGCGTTTGTTAATGGTAACATTTCCACCCGGTCTTTCTAGTGTTACTCTCTCAATGTTAGGGGTTGTTGCAAAACAAGTCATTACACAAATGTTGATATCAGTTAGCTGCATTAAAGGTTCAACGAAGAACAGTCATCTTCACAGCAATAAGGATTTTATTCGATTTTTTTTATTTTGCTGTCTTTGTTGGTCTAGTATTACTTCCCCTGCTAATAGTGAGATCGACTTGACTTTACTTTTAGAAATTTGACATTTAGCAATACTCTTTAGAAATGAATAATAAAAAACATGCAATAATGCACAAAATGATTCATTACAACCATAAGGTAACTACTCCATAAATAAAAGTCTGCCTTAAAAATGATTTAAAACCGTATTGATTGGTTTGCATTTTAACATTCATACAGACACTTCCAAGACTTTCACAAGCTGTTTGTAATTTCCACAAAACTGGTAAGCAGCTACATTATCTTGGTGAGGAACAGGCACTGGTATCAGACTCTAAAATTATTAGACAGGTAATCCTTGGAATGTATAATGGAGGCAATAAATGCAAGCTTCAGAAATATTACATGGAAATAATATACAAACTTTTACAGTAAACAGCAAATAAACTTTTCGTTTTTTCCTTTGAGAGCAAGGTTGAGCCGGGGCAGAGTTCTGAGATTTTCTCTTATTGAGTATTACAGTACAATAACAGAAAGCTCAGACCCTCTGCAAATCAGGCAGTGAAACTCCAAGAACTGCTGTTTTTCTTCTATTGCCAGTGGAGATTTTGTTGTGTGCTTGTTAGTGCCTGTGTATGAAGAGAAGATATATCATGCACTGAAGGGGGCAATGTTGGCATTGTTATTGCCCTTTTAGATCAAAAACATCATTAGGGAGCATGTCTCTTGACATTCTGTGTTGATTTTTTTGTTCTTGCCAGAGGATCAATAGATTTCCAGTGCCAAGGAACGTAAAGGGTGGCGATTTCCGCCTATCGTAAGAGCAGCCGAACAGCTGTTGGTAAATATCATTACAATATTACATGTTTTATTGCTGGTTTAATAGTGACATATTTGATGGCCGTGCACAGAGGACATTAACATTTAGAACGATCAATAGAACGTCTGGTTGCAGATTTTATGAGAAGCATTTCCCTGCAATAGAAGAATTTGCAAAAGACCTATAGTCAATTGCCACTAGATTAATGAATGGGAGACGGATGGAGCAATAGCCTCCATATGATGAGCCACAAAGATTTAGTTCTGCATAGTCACTGCAGAGTCAGACAGAGAGACAGATAGATAGACAGACAGACACCCCCCAAAATGAAATGAAAATTGCTCATTGAAAGGATTGCATTTCGTGCATGGTTTAAAAATTAGGAGCATGCCTTTGAGATGCAAAATCCAGAAGAATACTTCTTCCTGTCAGATCTAAATTGCTAATGCACACCGTATGGGAGCTGAGTATCCCTTTCAAGGATGGGAGTCTTAAAGACACAAACCTGATAGCTGCGCACTTGATCAAAGCTTGGCCATGTTTTTCCCACTGAGGAGCTGCACAGATGCATAGCAACATGCATATTCTGAGCCACAGTTTCAGATTGTGGGAGTCTGACAGTACAATTGCCAAATATCACTACCAAAATGAATGAACAGCAGCTAATTGGCCTTCCTAAAACTTAATTTCCTTAAATATCTTCCAACTTAATAGAGAGGTTGTATTGCTAGGCAACATATTTACAAAAAAATAGCAACACTGGTGGCAGTTGAAAAAAAAAAAAAAAACCATTAGCAGCAGCACTGGAAAACATTTTGCATTACAACTAAAGATTAAATTAGAATATTAATCCAGATAACTTTGAAAAGACTTCTTTTTCCTACATGTTTCAGCTTTTAGTCAACATTGTGACAGTGCATTTCACACTGCATGAAAACGGGGGTATTTATGGATTTACATTTAGTCATGTGATGCATATTGTACATACAGTATAAAAAGTTGTACCATGCTATTTTGTACAACCCTTTATATAAACATGAAAGAATATTTACTCACAACTGAATGAAATGTTGACCTGGACACATCAGTGAGTGGACATACTTTGCGAGCTCATTTCAAACCCTTGCGCGCGCTTGATATGTCCTGCTTGCACAACCAATGTTATTTTTGTCAGTCGTGGGGCGGGGCTTGGTGTTTTAGCTACAACTATATACCCCCAACCTCCAAATACGACGAAGATGCCATCGTCCATCGCGATGTTTCACATTAGTCACCAAATTGGTCAACATCGCCCAACCCTAATCCACACTGTATGGCCACAAAAATCATTTTAACTTCTTGTTATTAATAAGATATTGCCTTGTAAATTGCTTCCAACTATAAGCAACTTATTGCTCTAGAACCCATGCAGTTCTTACACATTTTGGGAACATAATTGTCCTCATTAGATGGATAACTGTCTTCTCGGGAAAGAATGTGTTTACATCCGATGATAAATTCAGCCTAAGCGAATTCCTCTGATGCACAAGTTCCCAATACAGTAGAGAGATCAAAGTGAGTGAATCATATAACTGTTTTTTAGATAAATACAAGCCAGTCGAGGCCAACTCCTACATTCGGCCCACAGTGATCAGATTCTCCATTCCACAAAAGCATTCCAGCACAATAGTATTGGAAGAAAAGAACTGTCCCTTTCATGAGCGCTGCCAGTGAGTTTACACGCTCCACTTGTTTTTCTCTTGTGTTTCAGCTAATTCGCCAGAGTTGCCCACTCACCCTCTGCAAAGAACACACATACGCATGCTCCAAGGCCACATCACGCTGGACAAACTTTCCCACCAACTTATTACTCACTGAGAACCCGTCACTAGGGAGGAACTGAACAGGTGTCCTATCTATTCAGGAAGACTATAGGGATAATGACAACAAGCTCTCATTAACGCTTCCTTTCTGTAGCTTTTACACACATATGCAGTGAAATATGAATAAGAAAGTTCAGAATTCACTGATTACCTGAAAGAACAAAAGGAACTGGATCTTTCAGAAAGGCAAAAAGTTTAATTAATGAGAGCTATACGTTATAAAAAAAGGTCTATACCTTATAAAGTATAGCACTCCATACTTAAATCTCACTAGCTTTCTAGGCAAAACTATGAGGTGCTTATAATAAGAGCCAGCAGCACTGGTCCGAAAGATGTCCCATGAGCTGCATGTTCCACCAGAGCCTTGTATTTTCCATATTTTCATGAAGGCATTTCACATGAGAACTTAAAAGACTAATTGGCCCACCGAGATCAGCGGTATTGTTAGTTCTGCCGGGCTTCCAAACCCAGACCTGCCATATGAGTGGTTAATCACCTGTGAGCCTCACACCTGACTTAACAGACACTTTCATATCCAAAGAAAAGCTGTTACCAGTCAAAGGTGCCTTGAGCCACAATTTGCCCAAATGTGAGACTCAACAAGTTCAAATGGAGAAGATGGCCTGCTATAGCTTAGGAGAAGCATGTAGGCCAGACAACTCTACATTTTTTTAGACAGTACCTAATATGGGTGCATTAAAAACGTCATCGGTGAGTAATACCTATGAATCATTCATTTATGGTGTGATTTCTGAATGATGATGTGGCACTAACAACTAAATTAGTGGCCGACGAACAAAAATAAATAAATAAAAACACAGCAACAAATTAAATTAAAATATTCTACTGTATAATAAATATATTTTTATTAAATAAATGACAGACACAGATGATAAAGATGAATAATCGGCTCACAAACAAAATTGAATCATTACATTTGCAGTTTTCATAAATGCTTTTCACCACTTATACTTACTAAAAACTTGGCTATCCTGGTGGTTTTATATACTTGAAATACATTTGACTAGCTGCTACATTTCAGTAACTTTCAGCACTGCATGCATATATTTCAGCATACCTTCTGATGCTCATTTAGATTTATTTTATACTATAATTAGTCATGTAGAGAAATTGATGATCTGTTCAGTTTTATTTGAAGTGGCTAGAGCTCGAGACTAAATGAAGACCATGAAAATGTCTTACATATCAACGATTCTGCTCTCAAATGCACTGTCAACATGTAAAGAAATGATGAGCATGGTCCCTTTAAGAGATTACCTCTTCATGACGCCATTACCTACTATTCATAGATAGATTTTACATAAGTGCAGAACATTTAAGGGCAATATTGGCAATATATACGGTCACGTGCTTGTGGAACACAATGTACGGCAAAAGCAGGGGATCTTCCCTGAGGACTAGTCAAAAACCCTGCAAACTATGTTGTCATAAAATCAAAGGTTCCTCAAATGTCACTGGGTTTTGCAATCCCTGTCTGTCAATTCAATTTTTATACACATCTGACTTCAAAATCACGATAAGAGAGACATGGGACATTCTATTGTGTGCTCTCTTATGTAACACTGCACACTGATGTACCGCATGGTAAATGTAAAAGAGGCACCTAACATCATACCCGAGACCCAGAATTATTGTAAAACACCATTCCACTATTCTATTTACACATGACATTGATCCTTGAGGGAAACGAGGACTTGCGTAAAATAATGTTGCACATCATGTGTGATATTAGTTTTCTCTATTGCTAAAACACTTTAACATCATCTAGGACCATTTTCCAAACCATTCATACGGTTCTACAAACAAAGACACTTTGTCAAAACGTATAAACACATTACATAATAACGACATCATTTTGCACAGGTTTAACCATGTTCTCCTTTTGACACAATACAGCAAACACACGATATAACTACGTCAAGATTCACAAAATTAATGCAAATAACACACATTTATCCACGAAGTAGCAAAACTGAAGACACCAGTCAGAATCTCAGCATGATATGAACAAGAGTGTTTTGAGAAATGAATCCTGGCAGTGGAAGACAAAGAGCAAGAGAAGAGAAAAAGTCATGAAGATGACAAGGTCAAAGGTAATTTGTTCCAGAAGAAATACAAAGCTCTATAGTTTCAACTTCTTGTGCATGAATGACCATAAGAAAAGCTGGCCTGTACTTGTTATTCATTTATATATATATATTTTTTTTTTGCTAAATGTAATTGTATCTGCACCACTATTTATGCTGCATACTGTAAGAAGCATTGACTAGCAGAATGATTCCTGTTTTCCAAAGAGGAGGTTTTTGTAGCAGTGTTTTGAATTGATCTTACTAGTGTACACAGGTAAGAAAATAGTCTGTGCATTTGACAGGTGTTTTTGTCATCTGAGACCAGAAAAAAGAAATGTTTTGACCACAATATTTGACTTTGGCCTGGAAGTTTGCACAAGTTGGTCTGTTATTGTGTTTACAGTTGTGAGAAAAATGGTGAATTGAGTGTGCTAGCAATCTAGAAAATTAGTAAATAGAATTTTAATTTGATTGATCAAATTTTCAGTAGAAATTATTTTATAGGTGTGTGCTCCTACATTCTCCTTTGCAATCACAGATCCAATTTACAACTGGATTAAAAAAAGCAAGGATTCACATCCTGCATTAATATTAATATATATATATATATATATATATATATATATGGGAATATGTTGCACTGTATAAAAGAAAAATGCAGCCAAGGATACATCAAAAAATGTCATCTTCCACAATCTAAAACTCTAATGCATGTTATATACTGATGCTTCTGGTTGTGGGGGAAAATCCATTATATTACACAGGGTCCGAATCTGAGATCTCTCACACTCTAACCCCCTCCACCATTGTCTGATCCACTGTCTGATCCATCTGACCCATAAAAATCCGGCAAGTGTAAGGAATAAGTTATCAAATGAAACAGGACAAAAAGAATGTCTAAAAAACGTCTAGCAAGACTTACGGCTAATCGTCTTAAAAAGAGTCTTTGAGCAATCTTTCCTGAAAACATACTTAAATATACTTTAAAACGAAGCTAAATTAATTAATGGGACTTACCATGTGTCTTCTGAAATTCACTTTCACAATCCCATTGCATCCTTCAAAATGCCTACATTAGTACGTAAAAAAGAACGGATGCATACATTTGTAGAACTGAATTAAGAATTTCTATTAAAGTACTGCATTAACAGAAACACACCCGTTACTGGAAACTTTTTCACAGGATTCAGCGAGCTGCTCTCTAAACACGCGCATGTTTAATTAATAGTCGATAATGGCGTCGCGCAAAGGTAATCTCTTAAAGGGGCCTTGTTCATAATTGTTTCTCACGTCGACAGTGTTATTGCATTCGAGGGCAGACTCGTCGATATTTAAGACCGCATATTTTTATGGTCTTCGTTTAGTCTCCAGCTGTAGCCACTTCTAAATATCGGAACAGATCATCGATTTCTCTACATGACCAATTAGCACAAAATAAATGAGCATCAGAAGTTATGCTGGAATATATACAGTCCATGCAGTGCTGAAAGTTACTGAAATGTATCTGCTAGTATTTTAAGTCATATAAAACCATCAGAATATCCAAGTAAATATTCGTAGCTTGTTACTTAAAATTAATAAATAACTCTAGAAGGAAGCATATGCACTATGCATATGCTCATTATACATTTATTTAAACTGTCAGTTATGTCTTTTAATTTGTATATTTAAATAAGTATGTAATGAACAAAAGCATTTATGAAAACTACCTTCTCTGCAATTTTAATGCTTGTATACATGTCCAATTTTGTTTGCTGATTATTAGGCTAGCAATTTAAGGGCTCTTTTATCTATTTTAAGTTATTTTTCTTATTGTTAGAGTAAGGGGTTTTACCATTTGTTGTGAAACAGCTGAATCAAGATGTTTTAATGTAATCAACAGAAGAACTTGTCTTCTTGGTTTGCAACAAGCTGGAGACAAGCGGTGACAACAACACCTGTAGTCATTAAACTGTGACATTCAGATGAAAACTCTGCCGAGGAAGATCTAACCTAAGAGTGTGTGGAGATCTTACCTAGCAGAATGAGTTTCAGGTGAAGAGTAGCCATCCGGTACATACAATATGACAAAGGGTCACGCAACAATATGCCCGAGATTGCAGATGTAGAGGGAGGAATGAGATGTACCATTGAGAGTCATCAGCATGGTAGTGGAAAAGTAGCTCTGTGATTGGATGATGGTTTTGAGCAATCCGGTGCTGACGGAAAAGAGAAGGAGTTCAAGTACTGATTCCTGTGGTACTTCAGTGAAGGGTGTGAGCTTTTCCAGATGACTTGCTAGGACATATTATCCAGGTTAGATATAAACCACGAAAGGGTGGTTGCACAGTATTTGGTGAGAAGCTGGAGTATGTTCTCGTCCGATTCTCAAATGAGGTTAGTAACAGAGAAGGTGAAGCGATCATGTGGTGGGGAATGTCAGGGGTGTTAGAGAATGAGTTTTTTAAAAGTGGGTCATGAAGTCCTTATGCAGTGAGTGTGAATGGCGGAGAAGTTATATGGGGGGATAGAGAAGGTGACAGAAACTGCACATAGACTGTGTGTGCTAATTTCATTTCTCTTCTGTCTGTGCAACTGACAAAAATAAAAGACTAACATGCAATTAAAGACACGCGCTCTCTAAATATTTTTAGCAAGTGCAGAGTTTCACTGTAAAGTCAAATTTTTTACATCCTTCCCTGTCATTCCGGATGCTTAATACTGCCCACATAAATCTTGTCAAGGAGTCTTGGTCAACTAATGGCTATTAGCAAAAAAACCTGACTTGCAGGGTGAATGTGGTCAACGTTACAGTTGAGATTGAAGAGATAGAGCTGATCCTGTCCATAGTGTGCAAAACTCATTATATCTGCAAGAAATGTTGTGTAAAGTGAGCTGTGTATGTTATTAGTACCCATGAGGTCATTGCATAACTCTCCAGAGTCTGGCAAGCAAGCAGTTCATACATCATATCGGTGCTTTTGCAGTTCATGGGATGTATAATTTGTGAATTTTATTAATTTAACAATGATAAAATACAGTATAATAGTGCATATGCTGTACAGTGTTTTGGGGCAATACTGCTATGACCAGTTTTGCATGAGGGATAGTTGTCATAAAGCCATAAATATATTGATAATTATTGATACATTGATAATCATTTACTGCACAACACCATTGCTATTTCAGGTATATGCATACACTAAAACTCGTCTCTGAGTAACGGTCAGTTTCAGTAATGATCAACAGATAAAGTCAAATAATCTTCCTCATTAACTGTTATAGAGTCACACATGTATTTACAATAAATCAAATCAAACATCATTCTACAGTTTTTTTTACATTTGCATATGATTTTGTGTTAAGAAGGCAACTGCTTGAATCAAACATTTTTGATAACCGTCTGTGTCTATTAGACGCTCATATAGCTTGACAGGTAGATTTAGTAGATATTTCTGTCTTGATTGGTAGAAAATGACACTATCAGTACCAAGCTCATGCCTTTGATTCTCAAAACCTTAAATGTGGTATAAATCTTTGTATAAAAGCCTCTGCCAATTGCATAAATGTAACCTTTATAGTATTAAGTCAGTGCGGATAAGTCTCCATCTTCTGCACACTGGCTGCTCCAGTTTTTCCCCATTATTTCGTTTAACTCTTTTCAAGCTCAGTAAGGCTAAGATCCACCCATAAATTCTCATTTGGATTGAGATCTGGACTCTAGGACATTAAAACAGTTGCTTTTAAGCCTTCCTTGCTTTGTTTTCTATGCTTGGAGTCATTGGCGTAAAGGAACACAAATCAGCCTTTCCTCCAGGATTTCCTTGCAATTTACTGCGTTCATTTATTTACCCTTTACCCTAACAAGCCTTCCAGGCCCTGCTGCAGAAAAGCATCCTCCACCATGCTTCACTATAGGGATGTTGTTTTTCTGATGATGTGGGGTATTTGACATTTATAACGATGGGCAAAAAGCTAGGTTTTGGTCTGGTTGGGTTTCCAGAGAATCTTCCTCCAGCTGGTCTCCCACATACCTTCTGGCGAAACAGTAGACGAGATGTCATCTGACATTATTTTTACTGTGAATTCTCATTGCCATTCTCTCATAAAGCTGTTACAAGTAAAGAACCCAGACAGCAGCACTATATTCACAGTCTCTACAGTCTCAGCCACTGAGGATGGTAACATCTTCAGGGATGTCTTTAGTCTCCATCTTCAGTTTTCGATGAAGGTCCATTCTAGACATATTTAAAGCTGCGCCATACTTTCATTTAGTAATTTACTTATTGATTTAACTGTTCTCCAAGGGATATTCAGTGACTTGGACATCATGCTTTTCAGTTGCTTTTCATTGCTTTTTCCTTCCACAATATTGACTAACCAGAAGTCGGACCTTCCGGATCAAATTGTATTTATACTGCAAAATAAAAAAAACTAAACACATCTATTTATCTATTGATGTCATTTCTAAGACCATTCGACTGCAACCATTCAGATGATACAGTCAGCTTTATTATCTTAGATCAATACATCCAAAACTTTCTATTTCGTAGTATACTTTTTAGAGCACTTTATAGACTATGATCCACTGTCAAGGTTGTGAAAAACAAAACATGTCCAAGTCCAAGGTTGAACTGTCTACTTTTTATTTATGAATAGTGTCTTTTTGGGCTTTTTGGCCATTTCAGCCATATTTTAACTTCAACTACACGTCGCAACTCAAAAACCCAGCTTGCATCAGCCAACCTTTTTTTTTTTCTAGGTTTCTGATTGACCTAGTAAAAATTCTGTTTACAAAGCCTAGGTCTGTCACAGAAGACTGCTATTTCTCAGGACACTTATTTCAGTGATATCTGTCATGTGGTAGGGACATAATATGCATCGTGTGGAAAAAAAAGACACTTTTGAGTTTATTATATTAAGAAATGTATTTTCGTCATGTCTTTATGTGTTTTCCATATCATGAACTTTGATGATCTGGTTTCTCTTTGTCTGTCTTTCATTAAAAAACCTAATAAAATAAAACAATTGTGTGTGTGTGTGTGTGTGTGTGTTATATCTGATTCAATTAAATTATACATTTTATTTGAATGTTTTAACTCTACTAAGATGTTTGAGGTGAAATCTCATAGCTTTAGGCTATACATTTCCCATTTTTTAATTGTTACAATAATAAACTGATCTGCCCTACCAAGTATTTTTCAGGAATGAAGGCACAAAATCGCATTAACTGCTGAATTTAAAAATCTGAACGAAAGAAAAAAAAGAGAAAGAGAGAGAGAGAGAGAGAGAGAGAGAGAGAGAAATGCTGGAGAATAGAAGGCTTCATTAGAACATTCTGACTAGTGAACTAAAAACTAGCAGTCAAAGGTATGCTGTGCGCATAGTCCAAACTGGTGTTTCCATGATGCAGAAATATGCACAAATTAACTGTAATGCATAATACTAAACCACAAAAAAGTAACGTTGAAAGGTATCCAATTAAAATTCATTAAATCAAGTTTTCTTCACAAATAATTTGAGCTTAAACTTGCTTTTCTGGGAAAACTGCTTTCAAATGTACCAAGGCCACTAATTAATACTTTATAAGTGCAAAATGACCTCGAAATTAATTTATTAGCAGTATCCAGTGAATAGATTTTTAATGCTCTGAGTTGACATTTCATTAATTCATGTTGTGTGCACACTCACATAGGTGTTTACTGTGGGCACAGCATTTCAACGAGTCGCACAAACACATGAGAATGCATTCTCACACAAACACACACACACTCACCCACCCGCTGACACACACATGCACCCACCCACAAGGACTGACTTGGCATACACTGATTTAATGAGATATCTTTCAGTCTCTGTGAAATTTCTGCCAGTACATAGAGTGCTGAGACGTTAAATAAACATTCAATTCTCAATTTCACATCTGCCTCGCCTTTCAAATATTTAGAAATGCCAGGGCACACTAGAAACTATCTTGGGATGCCTCACAGTGAGTGACTGCTATGCAATATGTGAAAATAATCAAAGACTTGCTTGGCACATGCACAATTTTGAGCATTAGACATGCGCACAAATTCATTATGTTACCCCCTCCATTCAGGATTTCACCTTTGAGCTCATTCGTGATAATAATATAACCCCATTTGCCTCATCCTGTGAAACATTTTTATTGTTTTATATGCCTGTTCATGTCATTACAGTTTTAGGACATCAAAATCACCATATGTAATACAATGTAACACAACAGAAGGCTAATTAGATTGTTAGATTAAGGCTTTATTTGTCTAGTCCATTATGTAAGCTACAGATAAGCGTTCTTAGAGAATTATTTTGTTTGTGGAATCATGCGCTAGTTAGTTAGCTGTGTATTCTTATGCAGGAAATAATACAACAATGTTAAAGAAAAAAATAATACTAATGTGAAACTCACATGGTGTGTTCATTTGTGGCCAATTTTCTCCAAAGGGGAGAAAAAAAACATTTCATCTGATTAATTTACAAAATGTTAAAGGAATAGTCCACCCAAAGAATGTTACTAAATGTACTTACACTCAGGCTATTAAGATATAGATTAGTTAGTTTAACATACCTGCAAACTCACAAGATGTCAAAAAGATGACAGAAGCTAATCCTTATAGGGTAATCACCTCACAGAACAGGGACGGATTATGGACCGGACCAGCTCAAAAACTATTTGCCACGCTTATCAACAATGAATTTTTGTTTGTCCACTATACAGGGCCTACATTCCTAGATCCTTTGCCCACAAGGGCCCCTGATAGTAACATGGAGGGAGGACCCTTGATTTTGCGCGAATGGTTAGCCCAGGGGCCCTCCCGAATGTTTTACGAACATTGTGCCGCCGCTTTGCTCAGGGGCCCGCACGAACGCTGTGCAAAGTTTGTTGAACGCTCTTCCCAAGGGCCCATGCGAACATTTTGCCCAGAGGCCCACACAACCCATAAAATGTAGAGAGAATTTTACATGTAAATAAAGTGTTCTGGTGAGTGTAAAGTCAAAGGACAATATATGCTTCAAGTAAAAACAACACTGCTTTTTGGACACTACAGCTCTCATTATGTGTTCATACTTCTTTGTAATCAGTCATTTATTTTTGCAAATTTTAATGTTCACATTAGAGTGTGCATACTATCTTTTCACTGCAGAGGAAACAAAAAACTGCATTTGAAGCTGAGGTGCCAGAAACACATTTTTACACCACAGACTTTCAAATGCATAAAACATTTTATAAGATTAATGTTTTAAATATTTTTGAACAAACAACAAACAAAAATCATCAGTTAAGTCATCATTCATTTATACGCCTGATTCATAAAAAACAGGCAAGTGAATCATTCACTCACTTAATTAGTTGAAAACGTGGATTCATTCAGTAACGAAACATCGGAAACACGGTTCTGCTGTAGCTTTGATTGAAAATTCATCAGAGAACATCAGCAAAAACAGTCAATCATTTTGTGTCAGCTTAACTCTCAGTTAAGAACTTCCACCCCGATGACATGTTTACGTGCGGCTGTGAGCATAGTGTGTGAGATGAGGTGCATTGGGTTTGATACCGTTTAATATCGAAGTACCGTGATAGAGATTCGAAGCATGCAGAGTCGACTGTTTTCTGTTGCTCTCACGGTGATCTGATGTCATACAACGATCGGTCCGCACAGTGCTGCTTCAAACCGAACACACCCCATCAAAGTCTTGCATGTTGACAAATCTTGAAATTTTTGTTGAAAAATATGTTACGAAAAATAAAGCTCAATCACGTTTAGTCAATCATATTCACATCACTACGTTTACTAGCTTGTAATTTCTCTCTCTATCTGCCATAGATAAAAAACGAACAAACAAAAAATGTAATAAAAACTCTTTGGATCTAGACGATTCTCATAATTGACAAATTTGGATTCAAAATGGTGAATTTAGCCGAAAAGCGACAAGTTTAATAAACAGAAACCGATTTGGTGAAATTTAGCATTACTCAGCAATGGATCATCTGGAATGAATGGGTGCCGTCAGAATGAACAGCTCATAAAAACATTTCAATAATCCATAAGTAATCCACACCACTCCAGTTAATCAATTAACCATCAAAAAACAAAAAAAAAACTGTTTATTGACAAATTCAGCAAGGCATTTTTAGCTTCTATTTGTTGTTTCTGGATAAAATATGACTACTCATATCAACAATAATGCTGCTGTCAATTATTCTGATTCTGATTCAATTGATTCTGATTCTGATTCTGATTCTGAATTACAAAGTTTGAATTAAGAGAATAATTTGCATTTGCGTTTACAAGCAAAGACATTCCAAAACAATGCTAAACAAATATGTGGGTGGATTTTGATGTAAGAAGGTCGAAAACTGACACGGTTTATAGTTAAAACACCTTAATGATGTGTTTGCTTTTATATAGATGAACTTCTCATTTCACAACATGTCAATGGATTGATCTATTGCTGCGATACATAATGCTGCATTTCTCCAAATCTGTTCTGTTCTTTTGTAGCAACTTTTTAAGTACATGTCAACTTATTTAACTAATCCAACCTAACAGTTTACTAATACTCAAGGGCGGATTTATTAAATTTGGGGCCTCAGGGAAATATTGGAATGTGTCCCTAGATTTGAAATTTTTCATGTGCATATTATTATGGAATTCTGAACATTTATTCATTTAGCAGAACATCAGTTTACATTTCCAAACATTATTTTTGTCATTTATTGTAATTATGCAGAGAGATTATTGTCTGACTCTCCAAGATGAAGAAAAAAAAAAACTATCTGGAAAGCAGTACAGTATTGTTCAAAGTTTTAGACACTTGTGTAAAAATGCTGTAAAATGAGGATGCTTTCAAAAATAATGCCATAAATAGATTTAATTTATTAATTAACTTCTATTAACTAAATCAAATAAATATTTTGTATTACAGCTTCTGTTCCTGTCATGAAACGGTCCGCTTAGTGCAGTGTGTGCTCGCGCTTCTCAGCGGAGCAAGGAGCGAAGGACACGGAGCTGAGCTTTTAACATTTATTGAACACGGAAAACAAAAGGCTGACGAGGCAGCAGCACACGGAACATACACGAGCGACACATGTAACTTTAACATTGAACAAATGGAACAGGAAGACAAGGGCCTTAAGTACACAAAACTAAACGACGTGGGAAGGAACAATCGGGGAAACACAGGTGCAGGGGATAAACAATCAGGACCGGAAAACCAAACATGGGCATGGACGAGACCAACGTAATACAAGGACAGGGGGGAAACCGGAACATACCAAACGTGAACTCATACACAGACAGACACAGACAGGAAACATGAAACAGAAAACGCCTACGGCGTAACAGTTCCGAGGTACACTTGCCCATAGTTTTTCAGGTAGCTTTCCAGGTAGTTTTTTTTTCATCTTTCATCTTGGAGACATTGACACAGTTCTTCTGGATTGAGTCTGTCTCAGTTTGTTCTGACAAAAATAATGTTTGGAAATGTAAACTGATATTTCACTACCGCAAAAGATAGAAATAACCCACTTAAAACCTTTTTTGCTGTTGTTGGTGAAAATACTATTGGCCTAAGACTTTTGCACAGTACTGTATATAATATTTACGTAAACCTGTTTAGGCTACATGCATACGCTGCTCACTTGATGTATTTTGATGCAGCTAAATTCTTAATAAATCTGTTTTCACTGATACTGTTTGTCATAAAATGAAATGAAAATGAAATAGTGACTGAATAGTGACTTATTAAAACTACATAACCAGTTCTACCTTCCAAAATGTTAATCCGCACAAAAATTCAGATTTATAATCGAATCGTTGTCAAGCAGGATACACAAGAAGCATGTTCGGACACACAGATGGCTGTCGTGGTAATAAACACCGTAAATAGCAACCGTTCACGCAGCCGTCATTAATGCGCATCTTGTGTATGAAAAGCATTTTGGGGGCCCCTTGGCTTTCAGGGGCCCAAGGCAGTCGCCTACCTTTGCCTAATAGGTAAGTCTGCCCCTGCTAATAGCCCAATCAGACTTGTTGCAGAATTTTTCTCATATTTAACTTTATGCATTTCTAAAGTGTTTAAAATGTCTAAATTGGACTAGGATTAAGCTATGTCAGCGCAACACAGTGAGCAAGGGAGGTTCAATTCAACCAAATCCTTTGCAGAAAACTCAAAACATTTTTTTGCAATTTCGCAAAAATAAATATGCCATTTTTATGTGTTTTTCTGTGTCTTTACTGTCAAACCACTCTGCAAATATTTGCCATGCAGTAACAATAGTTGCTTTCTGCTCTGCTCTGTTCTCAGCTCTGCGTACTGTATGACTTGGCTGTCAAGGAGACTGTGGTTATTAAAAGATATTCCTCTGCTTCCCATTTCCTAGCAAATCAAAGGATTATGAATCTTATTTCCTTCCCATAAAGATTAAATGAAAAATCAGTGCTCTAATGGATGGGCCTATTTTAATCTAGCACATTAATACTTTAGTATGCAGGATATTATTGTTCTATTACAATGACCGTAATCATTTTTGTTTCATAATCTCTGTCAGTCCTGAAATTGCTCACTTCGTTTAATGCTGGTTCTTGCCATGAGGATCATTAATTACCAACTGATCTCTGTTTGGGTGAAACGCATGTTTGACGGCACTTCATGTCAAGTAGGACATGTTGCTAATAGTAGGATGCAAGAGGGCTCATTTTCTAAATACTATCAAACAATTTGACTTAAAATTTAGTTTTTCTAAAGATTTTTTTTTTTTTTACATGAAACACACTTTAGTTTAGTATTCACTAAATTAATACTGAAAACACAAAAACAATTCCTTATTTAATTAGTAATCAATTCAGTGGAAAATCAAATATATACAGATGAGATAATAAGATAATGCAGATGTATTAAATTAAAATAGAACTAGAAAAAAGGACAGCTCTGATTCATTTGGGCCATCTTAAATGGTCTTAATGTGGGTAATGCTGGTGAGCTGACATATAATAAGTTCTTTTAAAATGAAAAACATATGCCTATTGTCATATTGTCATGTCACACGCTCACTGCGGCAGACTTGGAAGTGAAATTCACTTCTTTTTAATGCTGTTCTCAAAAGACAGCAAAGTCCTAGACGTGTTGATTAACTTCAGTTTGGAAAAGAAAGACTGCATTAGAGATTTTTTAAATCAAAAACTCTTCTTATGTCTGTTTCTGCTACTATAGTTCTTTATTTTAAGAACCAGTTTTCACAATCAACTTTGCTTTTAAGCTTGCATATTTGCTTTTAATTAGTACTTATAAAGCCTGCATTAATGCCTTATTCTGCAGGAATATATTTTATAGCCCTTAATCCTACTCATACTTAATTTGACAGCAGTGTTGGAAATGTAAGGTTACAGATTACAAGTTACCCTATTTAAATATAATAAATAAGTGTTACTAGTTCAATTACTTTGTTGAAATAATGTAACTGATTACATTTGATTACTTTTCTAAATGTTTTCAACTTATAATCAGTTAATCAACTCTCAGACTGGTTATAGCCTGAAGCTTTCAGCGACAATATGGATTGATGCACAGTAATTAACAGATGTTTTGCAGTACAGGAGAACTAATCAACCGCATCAGAATAGCATTGCTTTACTAAATAGTCTTTAAATGGCAGGAAGCATTGTGAACATGAAAAACAGGCAAAGCAAGAAATGAATATTATTAGCCTTTTAAGGTAAAGCACACTATTATTATATAATATACTTATTATTTTTCTAGATTCCATACCGATTTCGGCACGTAACCTGTGAGGAAAGGCGTGCTATGACTTTTATAAGCGATCGGGGGTACGATGATCGTACACCAGGTGAAAAGACGGCCCAAAAATTTGGCATTATGGCCAAATTTGACGTATCATAGCGCAGAGTGAGAATAGCAACCATTATCAAGTACCCCAACAATGCAAACCCAAGCAGGCATATCTTCAAATCGGAATGTCATAGTGACATGAGGGTTGGTTTGTATCATCCATACTGACAAACAGCATTCATAATATCACTGGCAGCTGCCAAGACACTCCATAGTAACCAAACACAGTACCCTAGCAACTGTTAAGCAGGACCTATATCTACATCAGAACATTGAATAGACATGGGAGTTGGTTCTTCTGAGTGATTAACTATGTGCTATTTTATGCTGAGAACTCTATAAAACTCAATAGTAACATGCAACCGAGTGCGAGTTTTGCCTCGGTACGAACCACTCACATTTTCTTCAGGAAATGTACTTTCTAGTTCAACATATCATATCGTTTTACAGAATGCTTAGTAACTGTAACGGATTACACTTACATTTATTTTGTAATTAAATGACAAAAACAAGCACAACTAGTTATAATGCTTAACAACCACCTCACTAACTATTAATAAGTAGCAAATTAGGGTTTATTAATTCAAAATTTGTAGCTAATCTGTAGTCAGTGGTGAGAATTGCACCCCCAACTAAAGTATGGCCATATAATGTTAACTTCAAAGACACGCATGAGACAGAAAAAGTATTATTATTATTAATAGAAAGTTCTATTCCCTTGGAAGAGCTTTCAGAGTTGTTGCTAATCTCACGATGAGTCAGAGGATGTACATGGGGATTGTTTGTGTGGATATTATCCACAAATGACTGAATTTGGCACTAAGTTCAAGGCATATTTACTGCATGGGGAGGGTTAAACCATGAACCATACCAAGTTGGAATTTCTGGCCTCTTTAATGATGGCTTTTAATTGTCTTTTATGCTCTGTGCGCTTCTTGCAATTCAAGATTTGCATCATTAATCATATTATAATATGGTTTACTCTGTTGTAAAATAGTAAGAGATCAGGTTCTGGAAAGATCATGCTGGAAAATGACCACAGGAAAATGATCAGTAAATGATGATGAAGATGATTGAGACCCAGGAGCAATTTGACCCGCTGTTGCCCTAGAAGACAGAGAGAAAAGGAAAGGAAAAAAAAAAAAAATCACACTATTGGTCTAATAGCTAGTCTGTTAGGGATGATAAATGATTCTATAAGTTGCTTAACTGACTGTAAATGACTTCAAGGACTGTCAAAAATGTGTTAAAGGGATAGTTCACCTAAACTATTTTCTAATGAACATGACGCTAAATGTTAGTTAGTGGATTGGAGTCATGCACTGTTTTTGATCAGCTTTTTCAGACGCTCATTCTGACGGCAGTCATCCACTGCAGAGGATCCAATGGTAAGCAATGCTACATTTCGCAATATCTGTTCTGATGAAGAAACAAACTCATCTACATCTTGAAAGGCCTGAGGGTGAGTACATTTTCAGCGAATGTTAATTTTTGATTTACAGGAAACTGTTTACCGACCAAGGGTGAATATCCATAGCTAATTAAGTTAGACATCCAGTTTTTGTACCTTTTCAGAACATGAATGATTTATTTTCCACTACTCCAACAAGATTTTGGCAATTTTAGCAGCTAATACAGTGCTATAATGCTGCATATTTGAAAATAATTCAAAGCATAACCACGAGACATTAAACGTTTCAGCGTAATGACAAATTGATTGTTGTCAAATCACCCTTGTGCCTCATAACCACTCATTCACGATCATGTAAAGTCAAACGGTTGTTCTCTCCTGTAAAATTATTTCAGAAATCCTTAGAATATTTTAATGCTAATATTATAAGCTCACAAGCATAATGTGATAAGCTGACAAGCTTATTCTAAGCTGTGAAGTTTAAAGAGTTTCTCCCATTAGTTATCGGACGGAGCATTAAATTGCACCAGCGCTCTAGCAGGTACAAAGTTAAATTCTCTTTTAACTTGGAAAGGAGATTATTTTGACTGCCAGTGACAGTGTCATATACAGAGGGGCTGGGGTTTATCTGGGCTGCGTGCGAAGCACAGGTGTTTGGGTACAGGACCAGGAAGCAGACAGAGGCGATTATCTGACGGCCTGTGATATGCACCGAGGTGTCAGTCTGCTCCGAGAGTAACTACAGCTGTGCGAGGCAAAACATCGCCATAGCAACCCTGTTAACACAGTTCCAGAGGAAGTTCATTGTCTGTCAAAAATTCATGCAAGTGAATCAGTGCAAGGTGGAGTGATGAGAAAACACTACAGTGTGTACACTTCCATTCAAAAGTTTGAATTTGTATGAATTCTTTGGAAATAGCTCTCTGATGCTCACTAGTATAGGTAATATTGTAAAATGATATTACAACACTGGTTGTCTATTTTAACATATTTTCAAATGCATTTTATTCCTATCATGGCAAAGCTGGCAAAGTTTTCATGATGTTACAAAATGCTGATTATCAATGTTGAAAAGTGTTGTGCTGCTTTATATTTTTGTGGAAGCAGTGATACATTTTATCAGAATTCTTTGATGAATAGAAAGTTCATCGAATATAAATGACTGTGATGTTTGATCAATAAAGCATCAGAGATGACACACACACACACACACACACACACACACACACATATATATATATATATATATTTATATACACATAAAAGCATAGATTAAAATTAAATAAAAAGCATTTGAACTGTACTCAATGTGTGTTTACATGTCTTTTTGATTGAAACAATGTACTTGGTGTTGCATATAATGTATGTATATAATATAATACATATATAAAAATCATTAAAAAAAAAAGAAATCTCACAATTGATGCCATATATTTTGTTTTCATTGGCATGTAACTCGTCCTGCACTGTTTGTAGTAGACCCATGAATGAGGTGTCAAATCCTGTGGCTTTATTGAGGAGAGGTGTGCTATGTCTCTTATAAGTGATCAGGTGTATGATGTTCATACAGTAAGTGAACAAAAATATCCCATAGACTTACCACTGGCATAAAATTTGTGAAATTATTTCTTTAAATTATAGTGTCATAGGGACTTGGGGGTGGGCTCATTTGACTCTGCTTATTGTGCAACCAATAAGTATTGACATAACTTAAAAGCCACGCCCTAGCAACCATTTAGAGCACCCTAGCAACTGACCAATAGACTGCCATTATAGAAGTTCAGATGGATATCTTAGATTGCAGTGTCATAGAACATGGGGGTGGTATGATAAACCATTATCAAGTACCCCAACAATGCAAACCCAAGCAGGCATATCTTCAAATCGGAATGTCATAGTGACATGGGGGTTGGTTTGTATCATCCATACTGACAAACAGCATTCATAATATCACTGGCAGCTGCCAAGACACTCCATAGTAACCAAACACAGTACCCTAGCAACTGTTAAGCAGGACCTATATCTATTTATCAATTTATGCAAGAACCCATGGTGCTAGCTGCTAGCAATGCCAAGGTCATTGGTTCAATCCCCAGAGAATGAGTGCAGAGATGATATGTATAATTTAAAGGCAATGTAAGTCATTTAGATAAAAGTGTCTGCTAAATGCATAAATGTATATAGAAGAACACATTCCCAGATGCATAACACCCAAGAGGTATCTCTCTTAACATGCATGGTGAGTGGCCGGTCAGCAACAACGAAGCTCATCGCATTAACCTCCAAGTCTAGCCATTGATCTGTTTTGCTAAACTCCAGGGATCCACACAGTTGCCAATGAATCGATGGCTTATCGAAAGAATAATGCTTAAAGCCAACACAAATTGTGCCTTTGCCTTTTCAAATATGCATTTTTCTTTTGTTTTGTTTGTTTTCAAGCCACACCATTTTGCCATTGCCCATCAACAACCATTCGCATATGTTAACATAAAACTTTTCCTCGACTCAAACTTGTAAAATGACCAAACGTGTAAAAACATGGGGCTCTAATGATACCCAAATGCAAGACACTACTTTCATCTATAGATATTTCTCTTGGCGCGTCTAAGCTTACACGAATCAAATAATCCCACTGATCTGCCCCAGAGGCCTCTCCGGGGGTCGCAGTAATTATTCCTCTTTGAGGTGCTGAATATCTATTTATGTCTAATCAGGCCTCACTCTCTCACAAACCAACCCAGCAATTAACCTTCTCCATTGGTCATGTATTTTGGACACAGTAAATGAAGTGTTACTGGGGTCCAGCTCTCTCTGTGTTTACTGGTCTCAATTAGTCACTGATAGTGCATGCAAGGAACAGCTGGCCAGCTTTGTCTGTATAATCTCTTTCTGCAGCTGGAGCGGGCAGGCAGCATGTTCCTCTAATAAGTTGTGCTCCTCTATTGGGAAACACAGTCAAGGGGCTCTGGATCAATGCCGACTCTGACACTCATGGCTTTTTTTCTATTATGCATGTCCAGAGCAGATCCCCAAACTCTAATGAATAGAGAGCACAGCATCTTTTCAAATAAAAAAATAAAAGGAGAACAAACAACCATGCAAGTCACTGCATGAGGCAACATGGCTTTTTGGAGATAAATGAATGGATAAATGCATACATGCAATACATGAATGCAGTAGATACAATAGGGGTAGAAGCATAGGTGTAGTAATTAAAAGGAGTGAAATGTTTAGCTCATCTCAGTGATAAAAGAGATCTGTAATGGAAGTAGGTAGTGGCAAGTTTATTTATTCAGTTTTGACGCTTACATGAAGTGGTTTATCAGGAAAAATGTATACTTCACGAAAACTTTAATGACTTTTTTTTTTTCGCATTTCCAGGTTATGGCATATGTACAAAGTGACATGGTCATTCTTCAATGTACAGTATAACCTTCAAGAAACCTTTAATATGTGTATGTTTTCAAGTTTAAGGAGCTTTCCCTGCAATTACTGCTTAGACAGTTTACACTGCACACGTCTGCGGTGCCATTCGGCTCTGATACGACATTAAAGCTGTTCGCGGCTAATCATGTGATGCTTGTGTTTCTGCTTGCACACGTTTCTGAAGTATCTCTCCGTGCTGCTTCTGTGAAGATAGATGCTCCTTTGTATAAATATACCCAAAATCCTTCAAATCCCGACAAAATTCGTTGCCATGACTTATCAAATGAAAAGGTTATGTTTTGGTTGCATAACATTGGTTAATGGAAATGCCGAGTTTTACACAAATCTGTAATGCAAACGCGACTACTGACTTATTCCTTATTTAACAGATTACTGATTCATTATTCAACAATGACAAGCTTTGGTAATATTTCTCATTGGTGAAAAAAAAAATGATATACCCGATGATACTGCATTTAAACTGGAAGTTACTCAAAATTATTTTATTTTTCGTTAACACTTTGGAATAGACCTACTGTTTTGTCATTAATAGAACAAACAAACAGAAACATATTACCATTCTTCTAACTACTATTTCAAGAGTTTGCTCTTCCTCATAATCAAGAAGGATAAAGTTTAGCATAAGTGGCGTACTGTCCGGGGGTGGGCCGGGAGGACAGAGGACACTCAACCCTAGAGGCTTGAACCCTAGCTAGGGCTAGAGCTCGGCGTCCGGCTCGTTCCTTTCATGCCCCCCAAAAAAGCTAAATAAGGATGCGAGCATCCCAAAAGCACTTGGCAAGAGGATGCTGGATGGGTCAGCAGGTTGTAGCAAAGCACTGAACATTATCAAGTAGGAAATAGAGTGATGGTAATTTAAGATGACGGGATTAAACTTTTGTTTATCAAATGCAGAGATGGTCTCTATGGTCAAGACGACGATGGTTACTGGAAATCAGGTGACCCCAACTAAGCAAGCCAGAGGCGACAGCGGCAAGGAACCAAAACCCCATCTATGATAGAATGGGGAAAAAAACCTTGGGAGAACCAGGCTTAGTCAGGTCCATTTCTCCTCTGGCCGGACGCCCGGCACCTAATTTCCAGTTTAATTTAAACACGTGTAAAAGAGTAAAGACTTATAGTGTGTGTGGAACGAGGTGGATTGGGGAGCTGGAGACAGAAATTAGTGGGTTGGAAAAGCAAGCAAGAAAATATAAACATAAGGGTATGGTGGGTGGGAATCAGAGCATTGCAGATGGAGGGTGGCTGTTTCTGGGGAGGCGTTAGACAAAAGGGGGGTTTTAAATAGCAGGTGAATTATGACATCTGCGGAGGTATGGGGGAGGAGGAGCATGTGGAGGAAGGGCGGGGTAGCTATGGATGGGGGACCTCTGCGGAGGTGGGGAGGGATGAAGGATAGCTTTGTAAAAAGTACCTGGAGAAGTAATAGGGAATGCCGTGTTGACGTCATCAGGCGGCGCCGGCCGATTCAGCGCTCCTTAGCTGCTTTTGTTTGAGATGTTGCACCGCTGCCGGGCTTTTGTTGCTTCTGGTGCTGGAGAAAAAAGGCGGAAGGCCGGTGAGTGGTAAGTAATGAGGATTTTTTCGCTTAGATAGCTTTGGTGGATAGCGGGTGAATGAGGTCTAAGAGCGCGGGCAGGGCCTCAAATAGGAAGCCGCGGGCTGGTGTGGAAGCTCAGACGGGCTAGGGTTGAGCTCGAGCGGTAGCAGGAAGTTGAAAGGCAGGCTGAGGAATCTGGTCTTTGTGGAGGTAGCGAGGAGAGGATGTGTGTTCGGTCGTGCAATCCCGAAGAATGCGTAAAAGGCGGGATGTGGAAGGAAAGAGGACGGGCTATGTATAGTGGGTAGAAGGGGATTTGGGTGTAATGAGGAGATTGATTAGGTGATGCGGTGCCAGCTGTGATTAATTGACCGCGCTCCTACTCGAAATTAGTTTATTTGCAAAAACTTCATAAGAAATTCTGATTAACATATTAGGAAATTCATCAAATAAATGAATCAAAAGTAATAGTCAGTTTACTAATAGGTAATCAATAACTACTATTTTGTTTATTCTACCTTACCAAGAAGCTACTGTATGTAACTGAATAACCACTATGAAACTAATTAACATTTGATCAGTCCCTAAAGTGTTACCTTTTTTTTGAACCACTGTATAACATTTAATTGGCCGGTTTGTCAGCACAGCTATGATGCACACATAAAAGCTAAAAAAAAATTATACAAGATTTTCAAAAAACACTTTTCCAAATATTGTGCTCACAAGAAGGACATACCAATGTTAATGTTGGGTTTTGAGCACAAAAATGTTTCTCTTTCTACTCCATCAACATGCAAACATAAATTAAATTGAATTCAAATTTAAATGAATGTTGAAATGCCACCTAAGCCACTGAGATGAACAAAACAAATAAAGAAAAACACACATCAATGATGTAAATGAGCAGACAGACAGATGTATAACCATGAACATGCATTTAGAATTACAATTACAGTTTGAAAACAACCCAAGGTCTATTTAAATATGTATTGCATATTCAGGGGCACACAGAGGAAACCCTGAGGCAGAGTTTAACAACTGACCTGAAATTCTGGAAACACACACACAGGCATATGCACAAAAAGTCCTTCCCAAGTATTCTAGCCATACATTTTATACATATTAATTAGGCATTATACATCTTTCCAAGTGCCTGCAGTATAAGGTATTTATTTATTTATTATTTTGTTGAGATTTTCTTTGAAAAGGGAATTCATTTGAGATAATTACGTTTGCAGGTTAGAAATGCAAATATTCTCAGAAATGGCCCCAGCAGTCATTCACAAAGGTGAATTTGTTCTTCGCTCATAGGTATCGCCAACTGCAAGGATTTTCCTCTGGGACAAACACTTACTCAGTGTCTTTGAAGCGTGTTTTGTTTCAAATGGAGACGGTGGTGTCATTGGTATAACCCCTGCAAGCTTCATGCCCCCTCTTAGCAGCAGGCTCCAATGTGGGTCAGAAACCTGTAATAAAGCAAGGGAGGCTGGGCACCGTTTGGCCAGTCGGCGCGTTTTCCCCATGTCTTGAAATGTCCAAAGCAGTGTGCTAAATTATTGGGGTCAGCGACTTTGCCTGCTCCCTTGATTTGTTTGAAGACACACAAGGCCCGTTTGACATTGAAGGACATTTTTCTAGCACAAGGGTCATAAATTTATGAAAAAAAGTAAACGTTACCGGATCAACAGACACGAAGGCACCCAGTTGTGCGATTGAACGTCCTTGATATCGAAAGAACATTTAATAATGGCATTTAAACCTTTTACAGACATTCACCGGGGCAACATGGTGTGATTTTTTATGTTTTAATTATTTGCGTGTTAAGAGAGACGGCGGGGTAGCTTTATAAGGTTAAAGGTGCATTTATTTATTTCCTCTCTGCGAGGTGTCTACCTTGCTGGATGTTATTAAACAGACATACTCTCCGTTACAGCATTGCAGCTAATCAGCTTAATGAGGCAAAGATTGCTGCAGTAATCAGGCATCATTAGGCTTATGAGTATTTATTATCAACGGCATGGATGGAACACAGAGGTGCCACTTCATGATGGCACACAAAGGAAGGGATTGCACAATCTGTTTATTAATCGCCTGCTGTCAGAGGGCCAGTAAACTTCAGCGATCTGGGTCATTCATCAACGCTACGTCCTGGCATGGTTAAGATAGATCTACTCTCCTTGTTCTGACCTATACGTTGAGCATTTCAAAGCCGGCAAAGAATGCAAATAAAAGTTCAGGGTGTCACGCAGGGACCCCGAGGCGAGCTCATTTAGAGTGGGTGTTTGTGTGTGCAAGCGTAAGTGTACATATGTATGCGAGCGTGAGAGCCGAACTCTATTTGTGTGTCCCTGTGATGGATTCCAACCGTGTCTCATCATGTTTGCCTTTAAGCTCAGTTTCATGCTGTTTGGAACCAGTTTTGCCACAAGTTGAGAATGGTACGCTTTCATAGAAGTCTCCTTGATGTTTTCTTGCTGTCTGTTTGCAAGCGATGCTATGCTTGTTAAGAGGCGCATTTTTCATGTGCATCAAAGTTTACTGCTGCAGCACGATAGAAGACCACCAGCACTCGGCTCAGGTAACAGTCGGCTTCAGAGCTGATTTTGTGCTGGAGAATAACGTATTGTGTAACGTTAGCAAATGGGGGGCTTTTGCCGCACTGAATATCAAAACGATTTTTTAAATCTTTTGTTTGTGGGAGACAAAAAGCGATCCATAACAGGCGCCGGCACTCATTTAAGTCAATAAACACTATGATATTATTCTTTGTCAGAGAAGATGTGTTATAGTTTAACTGTGTTGATGCATTTTAAGGCAGTTTCTCTTTTACTGTAGAATATTTTTCACGGTATGACTTTATTTTTTGAAGTTCCACATACTGACCTTTTGTGAAGACATACACATAACAGACTATACTGTCATGCGCCATGGGGTAAGTTTTCACAATGGAGCCTTCTAATAAACAGCCTATTATTTTCAGCTCAATTTAAGATTAAACTCCATCTCCAAACCCAAAGAGAGAATGGAACAGCTTTCCATATTTTTAATATTGCAGATTTAATGTGCAATATTAGGATGCAATATACAATGAATACAGAAACAGTTTTCACTCAGAAATTGCTAATACATTTCACAATCAATTGCAAAAGAAACAAGAATGGGATTAAACACTGCATTTTATATTGTGTTCATAAAGTGCTAAAAATTGGTCAAAAAATCGATATTGTTCTTATGTGGAGTAAAATTAAATGTGACATTACAAAGCGTTTTCTTATCATCAAACCCTGAAACAGAAAACACTACATGCTGCAAATCATTAAATCTATGAAAAAAAGCTTAATAATATCCTTGACTTTTTTTCTTAATTTTTATGCAGGTGTAATTTAATTGTGTTCGTTGTTACCTAAAAGTAACATCAAAATATACTGACATTTTAGTTTGGAGGACCGAATTCATAACATTTCAACAATCTAACCTTTTTTTCCTATACTGAGAGGAGGGAAACATTTTTTACTGAGATGTCTGATGCAAAAATAATGCAAGACCGACATGAACAACAGTGCGCATACATGAAATATGAGATACATCAGTTCCTCTGCTCTATGACATTATATTGATACATCTGTGGCTGAACCACAAATCCTTCACTTTTGTCCTTTTGAAAGAGAAAGCATAGCAAATAATTTTAGATTGGATTGCAATTGTACTGATATGTTAATGGAGCCGAACACCACTTATTTAAAAAGCATTTAGCTCAGAGAGCAAAAATAGTCATTGCTAGTTGGATTTATGATATATGCAGATAATTAAATGTGCATTTAAATCTGTCTCTAATGATCAGTATTAATGCTTAACTGATGCCTACACATGCTTCTAGCTCCTTAACATCAACCTCTTCTGTCACTGCATATATCATCAAAGAAAGAGAGAATATGCAAGAATCTAAAATTAAACTATTGATGTCACACATGACCTAATGTTTCCACTAATCTATAAAAATGCAGCTGATAAAAAAAATGGTTTATGGCAGGATAGTTTTTATAAGCTTTGAAACACCAATTGAAAGTGAAGTAGAGTGGGATAGACAATAAATCATATTATTAAGTGGATTTCATCATTCTGCCTGAACAGCGTGATGTGGCAACTACATCCTGTAGCACATGCCACCCGTTTGGATGTGCCTTTGAATCTGCCTTTGAAATTGTGAACCCCCCCCTAATCTTTCCTCTGGGAAAGGAACGATTAAACCAGAAAGCTCACTCTTTCATTTTCCCTGACAAATTAAAGCCAACAAATCTTTTACAAAAAGTAAGGCAAGAAATGCCACCCCCTCTCCCCGAGTGAGTGCTACAAGTCTTGGACCTCTCTGTCACGTGGCGGCCCCCAGCCCCCAGTGGCGAAATGAAAAAGTAATTGAGATGTAAATAAAGGAGCCGGGTTCCGTGTTGTCTCCGCTAAATTGATTTTTTTGTCTGCTCGAGTAACATTCTCTCCTTGGCAGGATACTATGTTTTACACTCCTTTGCATCGGTCACAATATCAGATTGCCGGACCTGGCGACAGTCCTCTGTTTAAGAGATGGTTTCCTCCTATTAATACATCTGCTATCTGAAATCGATATTGATACTGTGTACATATAAAACTTCAATTAGTGCCCAGTGTGCTTTGTAATTTAATCATTGGATTTACAACCAGTGCAGGCGCCTGTCAGGAACAGGTTCAAATCAAATATTCAGGTTACATCCTCGACTTTTGTCTCATTCTGGTTCTTGGCTCGAAAACAAATGACTCTGTAATGGCTGTGTATCAGTGGTAAGTCTTAGGATGATTTACAAAAAAGACAATTCAGTTATTGTTTCTTCACCCACATGCCTGAACCTAAAGTATATGACATCTTTCTTGTGTGGAACACAAAATTAGATGTTTAGCATAATGTACAAGTTCTGCTCTTTAAAAAATAAAAAAAAAAAAATAAATAAACTGAATGAGATTTACTATCCTCTTTTTTTGCAACCTGGTCTCATAAAAATACATACCTCTGTGCAACTGTCATGGATCGCGCCTCTGTGGCCCTCTCCGAAGGACAGCAGCGGGAACCATCTCCAGAATACTAGTTTCCACCCGGACCCTATTCGCCCACGTACCATCGGCACTTTGCGCCGTTTCGCCCCTTTCCGGGCACTATAAAAGGACTGGCGGTAATGCTAGACTGACGCGAAGTATCTCGTTGCCTAGCACCTGATTCCAAGCGTTTTCCCTGTTTTTCTGAAAGATTACCCGTGTTTGATTTTTGCCTGTTTCTTTGACTTCTGATTCCTGCCGCCTGTCCCGAACCTTCTGCCTGTTTCACGACTCTGATATTGGATTACCCTGTCTGTACTGTTTTGCCGGTGTTTTGACCATTGCCTGTCTGACTACGATAATAAACAACTTCGCACATGGATCCAAACGACTCCCGCAGTTCGTTACAGCAACACCATTTTTAAGTGCCTTACTGATCATTTTGATGCAGTTTCAAAGAGAAATGTCCAGTGAGCGGCACTAAAACACGGGTTCAATATGTGAACCTTTACACATTTTTGTTATGTTGATATAGGTACATAGGCTATTGTTGTGTTTTTACAACGTTAAATATCCAAGGACTGTCGCTAAAAGCTCTATCATGCTGGAAATATGCCTTACACCAAACCAAACCCTAAACTTATCCAATAGTTTTAACAAATGCAAAAACTGATATCAAAA